>JAHZNA010003948.1:0-11917 GCA_027743935.1 Sinodicranocentrus sp. ZH6 | reverse complement strand
CCTATCATCAAGACAATTTAATTTTTTCCACTTTCTTCTTTCACACTCAACTACCATTAATATTATTATGACTTGGCACAAGTGTCCACTTTATAGACATAAAGAATTTTGCATAATGTATTATTCCAAGACGAACATAAATCCACTTTTACTTTTAATGTGCCTAAATCATACGTGTAAGGGTACACTTCTTCCCATATAAAATTCACTTAATGAGTCGTGTCGTGAGTCGTCAAACTACAGAACGCTTTACAAGTTCTATAGGTGGGCTCTTCAAAAATAAATGTAAAAGACATCATACACAGACTTTCGGTTAATGAGGGTGTGAGGTGTAAGATTCACAATGAATTAATTACGATACTGTGGTGTTGAATTGTATACCATTTTCTTTCCATGAATACTGAGATTGTTGCGTTATAAATAATTGTAAAAGGTTCGATGGCGTACATCACAGTGAATAAAGTTGTTAGATGTGATAATATAATTTCCCCAGATGCATCAATTAAGCTGAAGTTTCATTTTCATCCTAATTATGAATCACGTGAATACTAAATATGATTTTCAAATCTGAAAACTCATGCCGCATATTTGCATACGCGTGGATGAAAGACTTTTTGAGAAAAAAAGAAGTTCTTTACAGAAAGTTAACAGAGCCAAAGTATCATTAAAGTTGAGTAAGTTTCAGCTCTCATTTTATAATTTAGAAATAAAATTTGATTTACATCAAAAAGTATTACTGGCAATGAGTTGCAAATTCCACTCTCTTCCAAGAAGGATGCGTCGAATCAATAAGCACGTGAAAATTGAATTCATGATGACGTAGTAGAGCAGACCTCACTTCGTGAATGGTAGCGCATCGACAGTAGGTATATTTTTAGCTTTTTAAGTAATATTTTTCAACAGTTGGTTGATTACTAGCGGCTACCCATTCACATCTAATCAGTCACCATTGTTGTGGGCTTTATTATTGTTATTATGATTCAATCTAGAAATACCAAATAGAGAATAAAATTTAGATAGAGGAAATTTTTGCATTCGCCCATCAAGAACACTGTAGCTCTCGCTCTCATCTCTAACAACCATATCCCACCTATTCAAAAATCTGCATATAGATTCCAACAGATAATAAGGGGTTCTCGCCGTAGAAGATCTGATTATAGTGATTATCGCAGCAATGAATTATTAGAGAAAACATCAATTATAAATGTGAATGTGAGTCAGTCGCTCACTCTATTTTGAAGTTATGTGGACGATATGTTAATGCGGGATATGATAGGAGAATGCAAGAGTAGTCAGTAAAATTGTGCTCGTATTATATATTATTGCTAAAAGTTAAGAGGGAAATTCTGACATTTCACTGAAATCCCCTAAGAGTAGCACTGACATGCACGCAAAATATATCTCATCTCATTTAGTTGGTTGACCAAGTTGGTGACCAGCAGTCAATCTACGTGAAGTAGAAACACAAGTTTTTGAGCACGTGTAGTGGAGTAATGTTTGTTCGTACTCAAGAGGGTCGTATAATGAACGTTGATCGTCATCTCGTATTACCATAATGACAAAATGTGGTGTATGAACATCCTTATGTGTATGGACGCTACAGTGGCATAGTAATCATCTTCAAATTTTCAGATCTAACGATGTCTAGTGCACCACCAGCCAACATCAGAAAGCCACACTGAAAAAGTGTTATATTGTTGTATAGAATGATGGGTAGAACAGATAACAATTTGCTGTTTCTTCACTGCAGAGTACAGACTGAGTAATTTAAACATTCAAACTAGTTCTGCTTATGGTATAATCTTAAGTGCATTGTTTGTTTTGTATACTACCTACTAATATGCTTTCCCAGATGAATTTGCACAGTTGAGCATTGGTCATGTTGTTTCTTTTTCACTTTTCCTTTATTAATTTAAAATACTATTATTATATCTTTCTGCCTTGTGAGTTTTTTTTTATATACTTTTTTGTCTAAAAAGGTCTCTGCTTCGTAACCTGTAACAGCGACGAAAGTTGCTGGTCTTGAATGTACTGAGAGTGAAATGTCAACTAAACCTGTAATCGTGACAGATAGAGACGATAATGATAATAAGCGGTTGACGATGATGTGATGTGCACGGTGCATTTATGAGCTTTAATTTCTATAACTGCATCTTGACCATGTATTTATTTATTGAATAAAAATGTTTATTTGTTTTGAAAATTTGCGTTTGTGTTTAAGCTGCCTTTAATTTTTTGTCGAAAATTTTCGATATATAATCGGCTATATCTTTTTAATAGCAAATTTGAAGTATACAAGTTTGTTACATTACAAAGACTGCGACGTGTCATCAAATACACATTTTGTTTCATACAAAGGAAATAAATTTCTGCTGCAGAAGATAAAAGAAACGAATGGAAGGAATAAACCATAAGTAACCATTTGTTTTGGAAAGTTAAGCAAAAGCTTTGAAATGTGAGAGTTGTAGAAGAGGGGCTTATTACTTCAAACTGGGAAGATAATGAATCATGGCATGAATGTGTTCCCGTGTGAGTGAATGCGAGGATTCCGGTTTTTGCGAGTGTGGATAAATTTAAAATTAAATTAGATCAAGTAGCCACCAACATAAATTCTTTTGAAAACACAACTCACAACCATTCGTACATGCATGCATATATTATTATCATGCTAACAAACTAATGTCAGTGTCGACATCATGAGCACGAACAAATACTATCACGACTTTCGTCTCTTATGCTTCTGGTGAACGAGTTTTGGCGAATCTAAAAACAGAATTAGGAAGGCAAATTGTAACAGTAGTGCAAATTTACAGGCTTGTTTCTTTTCCATCTCGTCTGTGGAAAACTGTGCTGTGTGCAGTCATCATGATGAAATGAAAAGCCAACTAATTACATTCTTGTCCTAGCGAATGCCGTGACACACTGCTTTGCTTTGAAAGGAACTTTCTCAAATTTGAATCTCCTCTAATTTACAATCTCCATTCATTTTTCCTTTGCTTACCTAATCAAGCTCAACCTTGCCTCCTCATTTGTCATCACATTTTTAAAACACCACCGTTTAGAAATTAGCTAGTGAATGAAACAGAAATTAGAAGCATGGTTTATTCTCATTTCTTTTCCGCATGAGTTCCCAAATTAAAGCAAAGCGCATTTTACTTCAAACAGCAGTAATTGATTTGTTATAGTTTGGTAAAAAGCATTTTGGGTTTATTGACAATTTGTCCTTACAGATTTTAATTAAAAACTGTGAAAATGGGAAATACACCGTTATAAAACAGCGGATTAGACGTTTTCGACGTTAGACGAAATGAGTTATGACGCTTATACATTTCCGACTACTTTATTGAAATCTTATATGCATATCGTGGTAAAGATGGAGTACTACTCCTTCTCTACTCCACACTCCACCGATGCAATCCACACGCATTTTGTGCACATTACTTCATCCAGAAACTTTAGTAATGTATCTTATGAAATGCTGTTTGACACAAGTGGTAAAAGACAACTCGTCAGGTTTGTTATCTCTCCTTTGCTATTGTATACAAAAAATATTATACAACATAGAGTTACATATACAACTAATAACTAATAAGGAACGTGAGTATTTTATTGTTTTTTTCCGAAAACACGGAACCAAGAACGATGCCATACATAAGACGCAACACCGCACCACAGTTGTTTTAAGTCTGGCCGAAAAATCAATTTACGTACAAATCGCATGCATAGCAGGGATTCGTCAAATTACACTAAGGAATTTTCATTTGCTTCCCACTCAGCATTCCTCCTTTTCACCATGTTTTATTGGTAAAATTCATAAACCTTTACATATTGCATACGGCGAAACTTAAAGGGAGTTCTGCTTTTTTCACTGGTTCACATAACTCTTTGAAGATCCTTTAGGTTGAAAACGAAAATTCTTGAAGTAGAAATTTTGGTGGAATACAATCTTTTGCGAAACATTACATAGTTTTTACAGTTTCTTGTTAACAAACGTCTTGAGTGCAACGTAGTTCTATTAAACTACCGCATCATCAAAAGATGATGATTGTAATTTGAAGCAGATTTTCATTTGTTGTTCGCTTGAATAAAAATGGAAAATGAACCTTAACGAAAGTGTTAATTTACAATTTCGGATGAAAAAATGCATTCGGCTATGTTGGATACCATCACATATATACATTTATTTCAGGCAGATCTTCTCCAGGTTTAAAGATTGATTTGTATTTTTGTAAGCTAGCAGATATCAATATGCAGAAACAAGCGAGATATTTTATTACATTTTGGAAAAAGTTTTCTTGTAAATGTCACAGAATATTTTTTACAAATGATTTCTGTCTCCCTCGTAGATCCTTGTGTAAACTTTTACTACGTACAGTTGAAAATACTTTCGATGCAGTTTAAAATGTGCGGAGAATACTCACTCAATAGTAGTACCTTGAAACTGCTGCCTGCTTGCATGCCTGCATATAAAAATTTCAGTGACAAGTTGGAAAGTCAAACTGACAAGTAAACATTAAGAATCGTAAATTAACGGTGATATGAACGTAAGACGAGCGTAAATTGAAGAACCTTGTTTTTGCCATGCAATTTCGTTTCATTCCAGCATATGTATCCCACCCATGCATGCTTACGTTACACACTACATATTTACATGTATTCATGAATGCTCTCGTAAAACACACACTTTAGAAATATATAACTTATATGAAGTTACTTGAATGGAAGTAATAACATTTTTATAGCTTTTTAAAAGACACCATTACTAAGGATTATACAAGTGATAAACTAAAGAGCTTTAAAACTCGCTTCCGTGCTTAAGTCAAACGAATGCCTTTCATGTTATTGAAAAGACTCCTGACCAAGGAACTATCGTCAGCATCGTTATTTTTATAAAAACATTGGAAAGTGCTTCTGGATAAACAAAGAAGCAAATCGGCTTACAGGCATGTGTGCTTTTTTGCGAGCTCATATTGAATTCATCCAAGTTAAAACCACTTCCGGGTTTCATACTGAGGCTTGGATGTCTATGTCTGGAAAGCTCACAAAAGATTTATTGGATGAAGTTTTTATGAGGTTTAACTTGAGCATACACATACTTGAACAGAACGAGCTCAAGGCTCTTATCTAGAATTTTCCTTTTCAAACAAGCTACAGCTAGTTGTAGTGTAAGATGAAATTGATTAATTATTGTTCACTAATTGCTACTTGTAAAATATAACATTTCCCTAGAAAATTGTAATATAACGCAAGGAACAGGGAAAGGGTCGTGTAATATAAGTACAATACTGTAGTATTCATCTTTGTATGGGATAACTCCTAGTCTGGTGATAGGATAGAATGTTTGCAATATAATATTATGAATATGCATGATTATAAAATTTCTTCCTATTTTCTGTCCTCAGTACACGGAACGTTAAGTGGACAATAATTTATTGTATGATATGTAGGTACAAGGTACACATACTAGTTGGATATAAAGCAATTAATTATTTTCATAAAGAATTTCAAGATCATTGTCATTGACAGGAATGGTGAGGCTACGAACAAGTCTGACCAGAAAAGGTAGTAAAATTCATAAAAGGCACTGCCAAACCCTTCACAATCACTTAATTGGCATATATTATAAAAAGAGATGGAACGGAAAACCGCTAAAATGAATGGATAGACGAATCATAAACCAAAATGCATTGTTCCTCGATGCCTTTCTTGTTTTGACAGAATGAAACTCCTTTGTTATCTAAAATGAACTGTGAATGAAATGTGGTATCAGCTTTATGTATGACGGTGTAATAGTGTTTATCCGTATATTCTAGTTTTGTTGTGCCGTACCTGCCTTTTTAACCTTTCTGGGAATGCGAGAATAACAATTATGTCTTATAAAGTTTCGATAAACATCTTCAGATGTTGAGCAGTATCATTTAATTGTAATTTGTTAAATCGAAAAATCATTCAAGTAATCAGCAGGAACTGTAATATTTCATTAGTCAACTTGTTGGCAAGAGCTGGTTTTTGTCTATTGGTGAATGCATCATGCATGTAGACATTCAAAATTTATAAAGTGTTTAAGGAGATTTGTGCAATTGTAGTTGCTAGACTTGCTACTGTAAGTATCCTCTTGAGCTTATGATTTTGATTTTCTATGAGCCTATCGCAGGCACGACTATTTTCACCGGAAAGACAAAGAAAAATAACATAAGAGCGCAACCATTTTTAAATACTTAAGAACCTTTTTGCCCTTTTGTCCTGCATTGCTATGTATGTTTATTTTCTAGTTTCTAAACTCAGGCGACTGCATTTTAGTTAGTTAGTCAAAACAACCCCATTTTATGATTTTTTAAAAACAAAGCTTGATGTTGATATTCTTCGAGTCTGGACAAGCTTTGCTTGAGAAGATGGCATCATGATATTACTGTTTCTAGTAATAGCAGTCACAGCTTCGAATATGAAATCCTGACAATTCACATTCACGATCGTCAACAGCACATTTTGTGGAGACATGAAACGTACTGCTTCACATCGGTATTGAGATTCCAGTCTGCATTGGGTATGTTGTCGTGTGATCGTAGTGGGGATGGATTAGCGTGAGAAGAGGACAAAAGATTGCTCTTGAAAAAGAGATTAAATTATTATTATTACTGTTATTTACTTTCCTCTAGCCACGATGTTTTTTGTGTGGAGAGTGGCATTGGATCCGTGGACTTTGCGTTTGCTAAAATTGAAAAGTACTTTTTGTTATAAAATTGATGAATGATGCATCAAAAATGAGCAAAATCAGTAAAAGTTACATGTTTTTTTCGAGATTTTGTCTGTCAGGATTTTGGCAATTGGCAACATAACATATACATAAATCAACTAAATTTACAATCAGATTTAAATTTGATATGCCTTGATATGCCGTAGAAACTGTTACATACTTTTCTCTACATTGCTTTATGGTTTGTACGCCACAAGTTTTACTAAAATAGATAAAATATATGTCTCCTCGAATAGTACTTATTATTTAATAGCACTCTTTTGTATAAATAGATTGTGTAGTATGTAGCCTCATTGGGATTTGCAAGTAAAGAGCTCATTTCTGTAGATTTGACGAGCCAAAGATAAGGACAAACAACTACCCTATTTGCACATTTCCCAATAACATTTTGGATTACCAGCACTTGTAAGTCCTAGGCAGACATTTTAAGCATTACAGAGAACAAAGATAAGTTATTCTCATTGGAACAATCATCCAGTAATAAGAACAAGGATCACATTATCAAATGCATAAATGTAAGTACTCGTGTACTCCATAGGACGTAGGACGTTAATCTCCACAAATGAGATTGTTATTTTGTTTGCGCAGAAAATATTATGCATAAGTTATGGAAGAAGTTTTAGGTAGATAGTTACACATTCTACACATTTATGCTTTCCTCGAACTTTGATTTTATTTTTTCACATGCATTAGATTTGATGAGAAATGGTGAGTCACACACAGTCAGGCATAGCATCCATCATCACAAAACTCAACGTCTATCTGGTTAACTATGAACGTAGTTTGCCTCTTCTACTCCAGTAATGTTTTGGTTGCGTTTGAGTTTTACGCTGGAATAGTTAGTTGGACGTTCGTTGATCCATTCGCGTTTCCCTTTTGTTCCAGATTAATTCATACCTATTATTTTATCGTTCAAGGATTCGAATTGTTGTTCATTTCCCTAAATAATTTTCACTCCATATAGTTAGTCAAATAGTTGCGTTATTGTTATACATTTTGTTATGCAATATTATTGATGCTCCAGACTGCAAAAACAGACAAAAATAAAAAGGGTTGATTTTATTGGAGTTATTTACGTTACGTGGTATTTTTGAATTGGTTGACGAAGTAGAGTCAGCAGGAGTGATTGGTGGAATATTTCTTCATCAGTGTTTTTTGTGGTGAAGATTGTTGAGTAAGTTTATATTTGTAATTGTGTCGTTCGTAAGTAAATCGTAAATTCTTCATTTATATTTTCATGGTATTTGCTTATTGCAATCAGCCCATCGTTATAAGTGCGGTAAGTGTATCGTTGGAATTAATAAGTTCCAATGAATTGATGTGAATTTTATTTTCGAAGTCTTGTTTTAAAATTACTTCCTTGACCTCAATCTTTATACTTGGTACCTTTTATGTAGGCATGTGCATGAAATGATTGGTACAATTGAATATCTATGCAATAATAACGTAGCATCAATTTAGTCAAAAACCTTAGATCAGTCAAAGACAAATGTTGAAGTATATTTTATATTTATTTATTTTTCTTTAATTTTGAGCTTGTTGTGACATGAAATACTTCCCTGTACTTTTTACACCCTAATGTATCATCATTCTTCTGGAAAATAAAAACGACCATCAAATGTATTATCTCATTAGAAAGAGAAGTAAACGGAAGGTATTTCGGTTTTTGTAATGATTAAGATTAAGAACGGCAAAAGTTTTAAAAGAGAGCACACAAACTTTAATTCGATCTTTGCAGAACTGTTTGAAATATAAGACTATTTTAGGCCAAGTTGAAGTAGGACCTAACAAAGTAAATCATCAAGTACAAAGAATGTACTTCTGCCAACAATCAGACCGGAAAAAACGTAACAAGTTGAAGTATTTACTTACTTAACACTTGCTCACGCTTTTCATTGTTACTGCTGACAGTATTACACATAATCGTAAAGTACAGAGCAGTTTGCTTCTCATACATACTCACTCGAAAATCGTTTATTCTAATCTAACGAGTAATATGCTGTACATATGATAGCTGTATGATAGTGAATATGCTGTATTGAACATTAAAGATAGGGTTTATGGATGTAGTTCAACATTCTAAACAAAAATTTAGACTGTGCTGCTGATTTCTAAACTAAGAAAATCAAGAAACATTGAGTAACCCCATTCCCAGCACAGGTGTAATTTAAGAAATCACAAAAGTGAGTTGTCAGTAAGTTTTATGCAAATTTTTTGAAATGAGATGAAGTGAATAATTAAAGAAGCAAATGCTGAGCCTAACGCTGAATATTAAGAAGTTTTACTGAACTAAGCCTGTAAGTCCTACTGGACTACATTTTCCGAATATTACATAGTTTACAAGTACAAAACTGGAGTAATTGCGCAATACTTTAATGAAAAAGTTAACGGTTCGCTAAACACACACTCTCAATTAAAGTTGTTGCGCGATACCCCCAAAATGTCAAATGTTATGTAAACACAAACACAGTATAAGAAAATAAACTCAGGTATGCCGTTTTTATTGATGAGATGATGAGTTAAAAAGCGCTTAGTGTTCCGTCTTATTGTGAATAAGTAAAGTAAGTCATGAATGGGTGTAGGCGGAGGTTGCTCAAAAGATCAGGGAGGTTCCATTCTTTTTCATTTCTCCATAAAGGAAATCAGGCAAGTTTTAAGTATGCACTCACCCTACGTACTAGTTGATGTGATGCTAATGCTCTAAACAGTTACTCGACGACTGTCTTGATGTCATTGTCACCATCGCCCTTTTTTCTTGAACATAATGATGATGGCTGAACCGGCAATTTATTTGATGTATTAATCTTTAACGTAGATTGTTGTAAATAAGCTTAGTCGAACTCCCATCAGTACAGTTATAAATTTTACCGAGCATTACCATCATCATCGTTTTGGGAGAAAAAAATTAGCAGATTTTTTCGCCTTTCTGCCCTCCTATCGCGAATGCTCAATCAAGGGTTAAGCATCTTGCTTGACTGATTGTGGTCTAAAAAGTCAACGAATAAATGAATGCCAAGTCTGAAAATCTCATGTATGATCGGTATTCCGCTCCTTTTGCCACACACATTTTAGTCTGTTAGGGAATGACAAAAACACATCATCACATCACATGAAAGGATTGACAAGCTCAAGTTTCGTTTTCGCGTAGGAGTAACCATTAAACTTTAAAGTTACAGTTTTTTCTCGTGGCATTTTCATATGTATATTTATCTTCGGTTAGCGGTAATGTTGGTGGTGACGACCAGGTGTACAGTAATTTGATGGTTTTAATTTTTTTTTCTCTGAATACGAAAGAGAAGGGAACCCAGCCCTTAAAAGTAGGCTCCACAAGTAAATAAGAAAGGCATGCAGTATTCGTGTGCTAGTAAGGAGGAAGCAAATCCAGTTATTTTGCTGGTACATCTTTCTAATGCGACCATAAAATGATAAAATGACACAACGAGACCAAGTGCATGAGAACCATCCTGAAAAGAAAATTCTCAATAGACATGCTGCCACATGCTTGATCGCGAACATGCATCCCGTCAATATTACACGTTCTCGTCTGCCATCCTCATGCCATTTCCGAGTTTGATGGATGATTGGCAAAATGACAGTATAGTCCAAATACCTACCATTTTCTTATGTCTAGTCTATGTCAGCAAAAAAAGTTTTTTTTCTTGTTTTGATAAATACCCTTCATATTTTAGAGTTTTAGCATCATAAGAAAGCATGTAGCCTCAGGAAATATGACTCAAAAGTTTGACTGAAGGCACTGAACAACTTGAAATAAATAATGTCCGTGGGATTTATCAATTTTTGTCAAATAACGGCATCTTTCTCCTTAAAAAGAAAAATCATACATAGTTCAAGGGTTGTTCAAACTAGCGACTAAAAAATTGTAAGCGAGCATTACTGCGTTACATAACATTATCACAGGAACCATATTATTAGAGATACCTATGCTATTTACGCCTATATATGCCTAAATAGGATTTCTCACATCAAACGTCATGGTTGTGTTATTTATGACGGGGAAAACACACGTACGGTGAATGATGGTACAAAGAATGCTCTTTAAAAATATATATAAACTTTAATGAATGGCCGGCTGATAAATGGCCAGTTTGTCGTTTTCTTTAGACATTTTTAGGAGTTTTTTGACAACAAGTATTAAAAGATCATTAATACTGAATTTGTAACTTTGTAAGTATGTTCGGTTCAGTGTAAAATACAATACTCGTAACACCAATTCAAGAATGATAATACTTTTGTTCTGCTTAATAACATGTTGATCGAATTCCGGGATCGAATTCAGATTTTCCGCATTGGGAAACAGAAAGCGGATTTAGAAGGACGGAAGTTTATTTTGTGCGTAAACATAAAATCAAGAATCATATTAAAAGACTGTGTTGTATCTGTATGTAATTAACTGCATCTCTCCGCAAACATAAAACAACTGCGTTAGATCTGAGAAGAAGTTTTTATTCAAGCAAGATGCCTTACAAGATGCTTAAAACTTAGAGTCAGTAATAGGTGCCATCTTGCCTGTAAACTGGTATCCATTTTGGAGGTGCATTCATTCGTTTCTTTGAGTAACTTTGTTTGCCCATAGTTGCTCTTCGTTCGTGTCGTGTTGTATTTTGCATGCACTTACGTCTCACATTCATAATTTTTTAGTTTTGAAAGCTTATTTCATGAACACGATTGTTGGTTTCTTAAAGATATAAAACGAAGGAAATAAAGAATTCTATTCTTCAGAAATATATTGAATTGCGTTAAATGGGGATATCCCATATTATCCAACTTTTATTATGTAACAATGAATAGAAAAATCTTCAGAAAATGGATCGGATTATTTCAATATTCCAAAAGTACAGACAAAGGCGCATATTATTTATACCTAAGCGGAATTACCTTTGACCTTTTAAGGCGTAAAAATAAATTACACAAAATACGATGCTCTCTATCTCTCATTGTCAGTCAGCTTACAAGTATATGCGTTGATAAGATGAGCGAGATAAACGCTAAGAAATATCGAAACATGTGTATTTTTATCCGTATAATTCAATTATGACATTTATTTTCCCGAATGGTTAAATTTAGTTATTTAATTAATGGTTTAAAACTTCTGGGAAAGGGTAATTTAATGGTGCATCAGCGTACTGCTGCAGATAGTATGTG
>JAHZNA010003947.1:0-34678 GCA_027743935.1 Sinodicranocentrus sp. ZH6 | reverse complement strand
GCAAATTCTTGAAGCATCTCAAATCTAATTATTCATGCCGAGGAAATGTCATGCATATCCTATACTCTGCAGAAATATCTTGAAATAATGTCAGCCATTTTGTGCAATTTTTTCGTCCGCAAGAACTTCCTCAAATTTTTTGGTACGGTATTTCCTGCGGACGAAATTTTTTTTAAATTCGTCCGCAAAACGTACCTTTTTCCGCAGAATGTATCTTTTTGTCCGCAGGGAATTTCGATGCCTTAAGTTTTGAACAAAAAGGGTGGAGAAATTTGTCAATTACCTAAATGAATTATTAATGGCTGCATATATTTTATGTGAATGCAATCGAATTGACTCACTGATCGCTGATTTGGTGGAGCTGGTAGATTAAGATTTAAGATTAGGGTCAGTAAGCTATTGAAAAAGGGGAAAAACAATAGACAATGGAGGAAAAGTATTTAGAACCGAAAGATCTTTGTAGAGAGATGTTGTACCATTATCGATTGTGTGCTCACTTGTCACTTAATCCTTTCTATCTATCTTATTAATGAACAATAGGCTTTCAAAGGGAAACCAAAAACAGCATTACGAACATTTTTATTTTATTTCTACCCGCACATTTACATACATTTACAAGACACTTTAAACAATAAATTGACAACCAGTACGAAATTCCTTTAAAAAACGTCATCGAGGAGGAGAGAGTTTGAAACTTATTGATACTTGTGCATACCACACAAATATTTGTATATAAGTACATAAATGTATAATTATCTACAAACATATTATATCTTCACTAGGTTTATTAGTTTTACAAAACAATATTTTACTTTATGTACAAATGACATTCAGGTAACTTCCAAACAACAGAAGCGGCTAAAAACAGAAAACAGAGCTATTCATTTAAGCTCTTATATATTTTTTGGCAACCATTATTGTACAATACTCATTTCTATAAAAAACTAACATAATAAGTAACCATTTTTACATTATATAATGTTAATGATTGTCCTTTATCTTTATGCATAAGTAGATAATTTTAGCTGTTATGGACCACTTTGGCCAAATTTCGCGATTTGAAATTAAATATCTATAAGTGTGTTTTTATAACGGCACTTTCTTAGCAGAAATATACTTTTGTCTTTGATATAATCCAGAGAGCATCCTACGCTTTCCGTAGGAAGCAGTATGTTTTGCAAGAGTTCGCAAAAGCGCTATCGTATAATGACTTGTATTTTTCCAAAACCTATTTAACCAGAATTAACTATTTGTGAATTCAAGTATAAGAAAAGACGAAAATGGCTCGTAAGTAAGCAACTAGCACAATATTCTGCATTTTCATTACCATCCATAAAGTTATAAATGTGTGTGACGCAATAAAGAAATCGATGAGTTTATTTACTTGGCACGATTTTGATTTACAAGTTTGGCAGTACAGGCAGTGAGACCACTGTATTTTGTATGAGTGAAGTATTAGTTTTAAGTATATCACATAATCACATTTCGAAGACCAACTGGCAAGAAGAAATGAGTAGTGTATGGATGGATGCAATATTGCAACCATAGGCAGTGAATATGAATTACCAGAAACAAAGGGAAAATAACTGACGTGATACGTCAGCGATCATTTTGAAGAGAAGAACATAATAGGCAAGAAAAATTTGCACGATTTTTCAATTTCACGACTGATTAAAATATCTCTAAGCTCATGTGTACAAAGAATGCTTTGTTTGTAAATCTATTCAGTGAATTACAAGGGAATTATAAAATAACTAGAAATATGAATTCTAACTAATCTACGAATTGCAAGTTCTATGATACTCTTCTATTTTCTTAATGGCTCGGAGGTGCTCCTCCATGATCTTCGCTAGCGTCTCAATTTCTGTTGCTATGACGTCAGCACGCCGTTCATGCTCGCTGTATTCATTTTCCATTTCTAGATTTTGAATAAAATGCATCAGGAATTAATAAATACGAATTCTTGGTACAACATTGAGACAAAACCAAGTAAAGCATACACACCTTGTAGTTCTTTTCGTTTGTCATTAATATTGTTGGCGAGGGAGTTTGCTCGGTTTTGTAATTCATCTCTTTCCTTGGCTCCTTCAAACAATGTTAGTTTGGATGCTAAATCTCGGGAAACTTTGTTGTACTCGTTTTTCAAACTGAAAAAATGCACATGGAGAAAATAAGATTAAAACTGCTCTTCATTTTAATACGTATAGACCATTATTTGCCCTTTAAATAAAAATGAGAAATATACTTTGCAGCAGTTTCTTGAACAACTGTAGCATTGCGCAATGCCAGTTCTGATTCATTCTTTGCTTGGTCACGTCGCCTTTCATTTAACAAATTCTTCTTTTGTAACTCTTCCAGCCTTCGCTTTAGAGCTTCAATTTCAGTGAGAGAGTCACTAGCTGTTGTTTCTGCATTTGTAGTTTCACTTCCAATCTAACCCATACATTATTGACAATATTTTATTTATAAGAATTAAAAAATTGTGCATTCTGACGAGTATCTCCGACATTTACCTGTTTCAGATGAAGATCTGCAGTTCCTATGTCTTCATTAGCTTTTTCAATGGCTGTTTCCGCACTCTTTTGGGCAGCTAGAGTTTTATCTAACTCTCCACGAACTTGAACGGCATCTTGAAGGACATTCTCCGCTTCAGCTCTGTACATTATATGTACAGGAATTTTTATCCTTGGCAAAGGTTATTTAGATTTTTTTGGTAATAGCAGGATATAAAAACAACTTACGCTGCATAATCAGCCCTCTCTTTTAACGTTTTTGCTAACATTAGGTCGCCTTGAGTCTCTCCAATAATTTGATCAATATCTGTCAGCGACGCAACGCTTGTGCTTATTCCTAAATTTAGCTCATCGATTTGCTCGGGTCGAAGGGTGATACTTTTGCTCATTACCTAAATCATGATAATTGCACTAGTATAGTTTGAATGTTAAAAGTGAAATAACGACGTAATCGGGAAGATATTTGAATTTTTTACATCTTCAGCGACTTGTCTGATCTCTTCTGGTGTAGCACCTTGCGTCTCTAAGGCATCTTTAATTTCCTCTTCGATTTGCTCTAAATTTGCCTTGGATGCTTCAGACGCATTCTTCGCTGTTTGTGTCTCTTTATATGCCATCACAGCAAGAGTTTTAGCTTCGTCAACTTCTGCTTTTGTTTGAGTGACCTTTAACAAAATAAGTGATTATCGGTAAGCCAGCTCCTGATTTAGTAAACTCTGCTAATTAAGTAAACTTTTTACAGCACGCAAAAGGTCCTCAGCATCCGCGTTTTTCTTTTTTAGCACCGAATGAGCATCTTGTGCAATTTTTAAAGCATTATCCGCACTGGTAACTGCCCCTTCACAGGAAATCCCACCACATTTCCCACATCCAGCACCGCCACAGTGGGCATCGCAAGGATCTCCTGATCTGTCGCAAACCAACTCATTGAGTGGGGGAAACTTGTCGTTGATCGAGTCAATGTCATTTTCTAAATCCTTTAAGGTCTCTGACACATCATCTTTTGTTTTATTGATCTGAGGGCTGATCTGAACTAAAAGTGCTTCTATTCTTCTTCGTTGACGTTCAGAATCGGCTAGAAGTTTTTGTACACCATCTGCCCTCCTAACTGAGTCATCAGATCGTCTTTTGGCTTCCCTTGTCAAGTTTAATGCACCTAGGATTTTATTGAAAGATAACATAATTTTCGGATTGTACACTTTGTCTTTGTGCCAACTAAAGGAGTTAAATGACAACATATACCTTCTACATTTGCCTCTTGCAAACTAATAGCTTGATCCTTAAGCGAAGTTGCAGAAGCCTTTAACGCATCAACTTTATTTTCAAGTGCAGACAATGAACTGTTGCTACGTAAAATTCTCTCCGAAATATTTGTTAGCTCATCGCTCGCCTTGTCCAACCCGGAAGAAGTATTATTAAACCATTTTCTGTAAAACGATGTATAACAGCATGTTAATCACTGACTTTGCTAATAGGGGAGGCTAATTCTGGAAGAGAATTTTATTGCTGATGTACCTTCTTTCATCTATCATATTATCCAAGTCATCAAGATCTGAGCTACTGACACTTGAGCTTTCTAATAGACGATTTACTTCTTCAACTCGATATTTCATGATGTCGAATTCACTCGTGTACGCTCCAGTAGCTCCTTGCTGTTTAACTTGGGAAGCAGCGTCAACGACGTTATTCGTTTTTGCTGTAAATATGTTCAAATAAAGTGTTACGTGCCAAGTCGTTTGAAAATATTCCTGTGTAATAATTATTATTCGGTTCCACACGAACTTTTCAGATCTCCAATAATTAGATCCCAGTTCTCAAAGCACTCCCCACATTCACGGCAGGATGGAGCAATTCCAATAAAGCCTCTAGCGCATTCATCACATCTGTGACCTCCAACACCAGTTATACAAACACAACTTCCGTTGACCCTGTCACACTGAAGGGTTCGTGAGCCCCATGAGTTACAATCGCAAGCTGTAAGAAGTGAAAAAATATACAATTTTGAGTTACAGGGTAAAGCTTATTTCATTCAAATCGGGAAGGATAACTTACGATAACACTCAACGTTAGGATCGCCCCAGTACTCTGCCTGACACTGGTCGCACTTTCTTCCTCCAAATCCAGGCTTACATTCACACTGACCTTGGTACTGCAACACAAAAAAGGTAAGCTAGAAACTAGTTGTAATGCAAAGAGTAATTTTATTTATTTGATGCAAATGTATACCGAATTGCATTGTGTACTGAGGGAGCCGATAGGGTCACAGTCGCAAGCTTCACATCCTTCACCACTTGCAATTTTCCAATGATCTTCTCTACAAGCATCACAGTTTAATCCTATAACATTTGGCAGACATGGACACTGACCCGTAATCCTATTGCATGAACCAGCAGTGTGATTGGTTCCCAATATATCGCATACGCAACCTGAAGTGGGTATTTGTATAGGTGATAAGAGTAATAATCTTTTATACTTTAAATTAAGGCCAAATCCAATAAAACTTACTTCTACACATCTGATTAATAGCATCCCCATAAAATCCAGCCATACAATGCTCACAACCAAACCCTTCCGTGTTGAATAAACACTGAAGACATTCACCAGTCTTCAAATCGCAGTTGCCTGGTCTCGAAATGTCAATGTTGCTATTACAACTACATGGTCTACACTCTCCACCGGGAGTTTCAGGATTTCCAAAGTAGTTGTCACCACATGTGTCACAACGTGGTCCTAAAAATCAGACACGTTTGTCATACTCATTTCCAATAAGCATGCATTTTTTCCCAATTTTTTAACAACGCGTACCAGCATATCCTTCTTTACATTCACAAATAACATCATTCGTTTGCTTGTCAAGGGCGCATCTTGAAGCAAAAGAATGGCCGCCTTCTATTGTACCAGGACATGGGCATGGTCGACAGGGGATGTCAATGCCTAACCGTGGATCTCCATAATAGCTTTCTGCGCATCTAATATTGAAATCATTGCAACTCTTCAGTTGAATAGTAGAATATCTCACAACAGTGGAATGTAGCTAATATTTCATACCTATCACAAGTTGTTCCGGTAGTGTTATCACGGCAATCTGTACAGTGGCCAGTCAATGAGTCGCAAACATCAGCATGCCCATTACAAACACACTGTTGACAATTGGGAAAATTCCAATAACCAGGTTGACATTGATCACAATGTATTCCAAAAGTATTGGGTCGACATCTGCATTGGCCAGATTGGGCATCGCAAAAATTATCAAGACTTCCGATGGGATTACACTCGCATGCTAAACAAAAAATAAAATAACATAAAAGGCTTACAATTTCATTCATAGCCATAAATATTATCAAAGTACTTACGACGACAGCCTCCAGATTCGAATCCAAACGTTCCTGGCGCACACCTCTCACACCTTCTTCCCATAACATTTGGTTTACAGTTACACTGACCCCCTAGCGCATCACACATTGCGCTTGTAGATCCCTGAAGATTACAACCGCATTCGAAAGCACCGTCGAATATGGTGTAACCCGCACTTGCAAGTAGTTTTTTACATTCTTCTGGAATAGGATACCTAGATGCACTAGTGAAAGCTGTGTTGCATCTGTAACGCTCAAAAAGTTGTCTCTTGTAATCGCTTAGCTCATTTCCATGAAAGAATGGTAAACTCTCGGTTTTCGGTATTATAACGATCTACGGAAAGCATTAAAGTGAAATTGAAACTTGTATAAATGAGCCATGGAAATATGACTGGAAGAGTCGAAAACATACCGAGTCAACAAGCACACTTGATTTAGTTTTGTCGCTGGGCAAGAAGTCTAGACGAATTTTGTAGTTCTTTCCAGCTTCCAAACATAATGGTGGACGCATGGTTTCCTCTCTTGTTTCTAGTATGCCAATGCAATCAATATCAACTCGTCATTATACATTTGTGTGCACCCAACATGCATGCATATCAAAATATGTACAAGCAATAGTTACGTCATACCCGAACGAAGAATAAGAGTCGTTGGGCCGGTTTGAAATTGACTTGCAGCACATGGACCATTCGGATCCGGAGGAGAATCGGGTATTACCAGAACATTAACTTGTTGCCATCCTGGTTGCTAATTATAAACATATACTTTTATGTTATGAACTTATCACACTAATAATAATACGAGTTTCAAATATCATTGTTTTAGTACACTCCATACCTGTGGCTCGTAACGAACAACCAAGTCATATTCCATTGTTCTCATGACATCTTTTATGTCAAATTCCAGATATGAATCATCGTAAACACGGACGAATCCAACTCCTGTCCAAGTTGAGTTCCTGCCATCTCGGTACGGTTCTCGAATTTGTATTTGAGTATTCTGTGTCAATTCAAAGTTAAGAAAAATCATTAAATTTCGCTCACTTACATAAATAGAATAAAATAAATAGAATAGTAAATTAAAATAATATTTCAGGAGTTTCTCCACGTACCGGCGAACGCTCAGCTAGTTCAGCTTCATAAAGGATATGATCAGGAAGGCCAGCAAAGTAACCTTGTTCTGGAGTAGAGCAATTCCTCCCGGTTATATGAGGTCGGCACCTGGAAATAGAAAAAAATACTTATAAAAGATCGAACATAATGTTCACCGAATTCATTTTATTTACACTACTCACCGACACTGCCCGGTAATCACATCACACATGTTATCGTACGATCCACCTTCATCACAATCACAAGATTTGCAACCATCTCTGTCTTCGGAAAGCCCATAAAATTCCGGTAGACACTGATTGCAATCTCGCCCAGTCACATATCGTTTACATGTGCACTCCCCTGTGTAAATGTTGCAACCCTGGTTCTCCACAGTTCCGAGTAAGTTGCATGTACATTCTGCAAACATGCCGTATTATTTTAATTAATCCAGTTTTCAAAGTTCCATTGTACAACTATTCGTTTTTACCTTCACATCCTTCTGGACTATCTTCAAGTAGATTCCAGTATCCATGCCTACATTGATCGCACCTTCTACCTTGAACATTGGGTTTGCAATGACATTTACCAGCTTCCAAACCATTATCTATATCTGTTTTCGACACGCAAATCCCTTCATCGAGAGAACCTCTTGGATCGCAGTCGCATGCTACAAAATTAATTTGATCATGTTAGCTTGGAAATGTAACCCTGTAAATGATGTTTTATATTCAATGATAAAGTGACGTCTCAATACGTTGGCAAGCATCCAAATCACTAATTTTTCTATCTGGGCTCAGATAGAAAAAGGGTTTGCAAAGTTCGCATTTGTGACCCATAGTATTTTCCTGGCAGCTGTCGCACACGCCTCCACTCACATTTCCAGAGGCTTCAAATACAGCATTATCAAAGTGACAACTTTTTGCATGGTTGTTGCAATTGCATGCTGGAAAGGTTTGAAAATTCTATTTTAATTTCACCAAAATTAATTTGACTAGCATCATATGCATGAATCTATATTTGGGTTGGGATTTGCTTACGCTTGCACGCATTTGTTTGTTTGCCAATAGCAGGCTTCCAGGGTAAGTCCCAATAGCCATCCATGCATTCGTGACAGTTTAATCCTTTCGTGAAGTGGGTACATTCGCACCTGCCGTGAACCATGTCAGGTCGTGTTTCCACCCCAGGCATAGGTAAGCATCTTGACGCGTGTCCATAGCAAGAACAAGAGCCTCTCACAACCATTTCGTAAATAGCATAGTAGTACTTTTCCTGTTTTCGTGTTAAAACCCAATAAAAACGTCAGCAGATAATTAAGGCATCATACACACGCTCCACACCAGGATTCAACTCATCATGACATACCTGAATATCCTTTCTATTATCCAACAAATCATCTCCAAGTGTGTGTAGCTTGAGGAAATTTACCCGGAGATTGGTTACCTTCAGAAGATTTTGTACTTCTTGAGCATACGGATCTGTAATTTGTACATTCTTGGGAAGCACTCGAAATATTACCTAGATGAAAGAGGAAGACTTGATGATGAACTTTGTTGCACACGAGTTTTTTGATTTCATCATACTTGGAAGAAGAAAACTTACTTCGCCCTCAGTAGAAGGTGCAACCCCAGAATATCTCTCCTCACAAACGACATGAGTCAAGTTTAACGCTGGAGCTTTATCAATCTTGAAGAAAACATCGGTACAATTGTCCGCAAAGTATCGGTACACCTGTGATATGTCAAGGTTATAAATAATGCATACGACAATGACTTTGAGAAATAGTTGAACAATGAAAATCCCAAATGGTCAAACATACTTTCCACGTTTTCCCCTCATCAAACGATCTTTCAATTAGCATAGCTGCTGGTCTGAATGTTTTGAAGGTAATGATTAAATGCGTAAAATGGAATTCTGCTTCAAGATCCACTTGTATTGTTACATTTTCAACTCCATTTTCTGACTGCCACCAAGATCGCTGTTGAGTCCTATGAAAGCAGGACATTTGAGGAACATTGGGGTTTGCCTTTCAGAAATGAGTTACTGATAAAATATTATTTATGAGTGAAAAGACAAAAGATAAAATACCCCGGATATAAACGACTGATGACATTTTCTATCCTGTGACTTAAACTGGGATGTCGCATGAATTGCGGTTGCGAATCACATCGAAAGCACTTTTTCTTATCTTCCAAATGAGATACTATACAATATCTTTCCTGTAATTTTCAATACCAGTATGCTTTTTAAAATTATTCAAAAGGTGACCTTATAGCTTGCCATGTTTCGCACCAACCTCTTTTTTTAAACCACATGTTGAGGAAGCAGAAAGTCTCTCTTCCCTTCCAATTAGAAGATTTCCCGTTGCCGGGTAACATGATCCTTGGTCACAAGGATGTATTGGCGGATTATATCCTGCAATTTGATTATTTAAAAGTGGCGTTACAACACAGATATCTTAACTGAATTTCACAAACCTACGTGAATGCACTTTTGTTAAGTTAGGCAATTTACGATTAATTACAGTACTAGTCAGCTTTTCATAGTTTTGAGAGCCACCATTACTGATAAATTACTACTACGACTCAGCTCCCTCCCACTAGTCACTACTCCCCATTTTTGCGGTAGTCATATAATGATATAATTTCCAGCATTGTAAATATGTCAGTTGGTTACATTACTCTACGGCATCGATTACCCCCACTTAATTAGTTGAACTAATTTTGTCTTCAGAATTACCTTTGTTGAGTACTGACACAAAATTTAATATTTACACTGTACGTTTATTCTTTGTTATTTGCATTGTCGTTCATCAAAGCAAGTATCCTGTCGTATTTGGTGAAGGACAATTGACATTGCAACGATTTCAGCCAACTTCATGCATTAATTCCTAATTTATAGCTACTTTCAATTTATGTTACAAGTACCTTGAACAATTGCTATATATCTGTCTAGTCCTTTAATAATAGTAAGTGAATTATACATCCTCGGATGACTTGTTATATACCGAATACGGGAAAATCATAAACAGTATTAAACAAGACTTTAGCTACCTTTAAATGGCTTTATAGTACTTTACTTGACATTACATATTACATTTTTTAATAAAAAGCATATACCTATGTACAAAATATCTCATAGACCTGTCAATCTGTCAATTAATTGTTTAAGAATTCTTATTAATGAATAACCTTCGATCTTGCAAACCAAAGCAATGCTCCTGTCTCTATTCGCCCCCAACTTAAAATTTATTTCCTAGAATTAGAGTCCATGGATTGTTTGTTAGTAGTAAAATATATTTCTTCAGCCGAGTGACGAGATTAAATAATTACTGATCGGTAAAAAAATCTTCATTTTCAAGTTGACTTTAGTGTGTGCAACGTTTGAAAATTCCACTACATGGATTAATTAAGCGTTTCTTTGCCATATTGTACATAACCGTACCCATTTAAAGTTTACCCAATAACTTATCGGCTTATTCACCTTTATGCATATGATTCCACAAACTAATAATATACATTACTATAGTCACAAGTTATAAAAGCTTCCCATTTGCCCACATTGACAGTTTTTTACTTTGTCAGCTCAACGCATCAGCTTGTTGTTGATTGTACGTTTAACTTGTATACATTTATCCAGAAGTTGTAGCTCTTAATTTATTTTGGTAGTTGGCTGCAGTAGTTTGCACTATACTTGTCCCAAAATGTATTGTGTTGCTTGCAATCTTCGTTAGTTTGTGAATCTTCATACCGGGTTTTAGGTGGTTATAACCTAACTTTTTAATATTATCCAACTCGAACGCCCATATACACCACTTACGTCAGGATCGTGTTACAAAAAGTTTAGCCCAGCAGTCAGTGCAATACTTCCGGCGATAAGGTTAATTTTTATTTCAACGTTTCCGGAGTTGCAAAGAGATTATTTACAATATACAATAAGTGTGGAGTGCATGAATCACGTCCTGGAAATAAGTATCGGGTACCTCCGTCCATGTCTATAGGCTCGATCATAAATAACTTCTGGTTCAAGTGAGTCAAAGGATGCACATTATCATCTCCGCGATCTTCAATTATACCGTCAAAATAGGTTATATTGCTGAATTCTGCGCTGCGATTTTGTCCATTTGGAAAGGAAAACGTATCATTTCGCACCGTCAACTTGTGCATACCAACCGGTCCAAATGTCTCTCCGGGAGTCAGACGGTGAAATGTGACTCTAGTTTCTGTTTGAATCGATCTGTTCGAGTGCTTCTCTTGATGTCTGGTGCGATTTACTTGGTATCTCTTTTCAGAGTAACTTCTTGAATATCCTCCAATGCTCACTTTTCTCGAACCCGTAGATTTAAAGCGACTTCCAGATGTACCACTGGGTTCTACTTTTTCTTCGGATGCTGAAGTACTTGTTAATGCTTCTGTACTACTCTCTGCATCTGATTCCCCTGGTGTAAACATGCATGCATATTTGAATTCGAAACTTGAATCTATAACTTGGCAAACCGCTTGCAATCTCCGATAAAAATATTATGTACCTTCGCTTTTTCCAAACAACGTTGAACGTATCAATTCAACCACTTATCAAACATTATTCATTTTATCGTATAGTATAAATCATAGTTATATTATGCTAAAGAGCGTAGTAATTAAAGGAGTTTATATAAGTTCATTAATTTGACATGTATTTGCAATTTGAAATTGAACCTCAGCGGAACAAAAGGATAAGGATTGCGTGTCGACTGTAATGTCTTGGTCGATTTGAACTGGAAGAGCCATACGATTTATAGAATGAATCTGGCTACAATGTTAAGTTTGATTTAAAAAATATGACTCGTTTTTAGAAACATTCAAGCGCAAGTTTAACTATTATCGTTTAATTTATCATAATGAAATACCAGCATTCGGATGGAGCCAGAAACATTGTATCGTAATACTTTTATAAAATCTTCCTCTAAATATCTTTACATAATTCATCCCAATCGTTTTGCGGACAAAATAATAAGGAAAACACTCATGAAAAATATGCCAATATGGTAGCTTTTAGCGTTCAGTGGCATGCTAATTAAAGTATGCGCTTTAAAGTATGACAGTAAAATTCACAGTAGCAATATTTTTTTATCATGTGGAAATCGAAAAAGTAAGTCCATCAGCACCATATTAGTTTTTTTTAATAATAAATAAATTTAGCTTCCTTAGTCATACCTCTATGTGGCGGTCTCCTATTATTATATTCATCTGCTTGCATTAGCGACGATATGTTTTGCGTAGCTACGAACAGCAATGATCCTGTGAGCAAAAAGAAATCAAATGAATGATCTGACATTAAATGATTAATTGAGTTGGTGACATGCTTCGACGGCAAAAAATGATGTGATATTGGATTTAGGCGAAAAAATCTCGATGTTTTTCTGCACTACTCAAATGGATTGGTTTTAAATGACTATACAGATTTGATACATATTATTAGCAACAGATTGTTGAATAAGTGTGGTCAGCAACTATATTTGTTAGTGAAGTGATTGGTTGTTTATTAATTTCATACATTGAACCTACCATTTCTACATGTTTATTTTGGAATAAAAAAAGAACGTGAGCTAGCAAATTTTACGTGCTGGAGAAACCGTATATTATGCATAATAAATAATAACCACACTGTTACTTGAACCTTGAACACACCCACGGTATGGTTTCATTGACACACTAGAGATTCCCGTTGTGTCAAAGAGTTCAAAGTACAAATTGAGGTTTTCTTAAATGTCCCTTTCCATGAAAAGCAGACGATTATGCAAGACACTTTTAAAGTAATTATTACGTTTCGCAAATAAATGCTATTACAAATAAGAACAGTTCTTACCGCATGCAACCATTGTTGCTAGCACACCAACGGAAAAGTGAATCCATGTAGATCTCATTTTTGCTTCTTAAATTGATGAACAAGTCCCTTGTAAAAAATATCCAAGAGGGGCTGCAATTCTTCTTTTATGATCGTTTTACATGTACATTTTTATCCAGGTAGATATGGCATGTGTGTCGTTTACGCAAAAATACTCACAAAGTCCTGTTCCCAGTTCCCGTCACATCATTCACATAAACTGCAGCACTTTTAAATAATGAAAATTGACACTTTGTTACACACGTTTATGAGTATTGTCATCCACTTTGCACAAGGACGATGTGCTAATGCACCTTTTATGATGCATTTCCCGTTCACCTCCATCCACTAGGTCCACATGCTGTTATTATATCACTGTCACTGATCATGTGGAATGATATGAAATGGAAAGTATCACCAGCACATTTTCCCAATCTGTAAGGTGCACATCCCTCAAAGTAAACACACAAAATTGTTGTCACGCTTTAATCCTCGGAGAAGTTCAAAATGATCGTCCGTCATAGTCATGCAAATATAATTTAACTAATTTTCCCCAGTCCAAAATGCTAACAAAATGTCCAGTTTCCGGACCAACGTTGCCAAACAAGCTATGGATAAATAGAGGAAAATCAATGAAAAAAAATTATTTCCTTCCTATGAGACTGAGCTAGGCAAAAACGAGCTGAGCGATATGAGAACACTCGCATACGCACATGTATTTATATTTACTTATAATCTATTGGTTATCAGTGGAAAGAGCACACCTAAGTGTTTCTCATGACATGATTTAGCACGCATCTATGATCTTTGTTTTGCATGTCACAACTCAACAACCAGTCCTCTGAGGAAGTTTAACTGAGGCTTGTATGTCGTGAATGGCGATGAAAATTTATTTGAATGAAAAACCCCGCTAGGGTGCTGGAAGATCATTCATGATTCTTAATAAGAATACGAGAGAGCAAATATGTATGTGTACTCGTATAACCACCTAGTGTGTTTTCTTGCCTACAAAAATCCAGTATGCTTTTCAGCTCGCTGGAACACAAATTTTACCGAAAGACAAAACTTGAAGAAAACAGCTTGGCGGCCATCAATTTTCAGTATGGGAGAATCAATATATCGAAAGAATTTATGTATTTATGATTACGATAGTATTATGTTATTCCACTTTCCACTTCGTCAACTTGCAGCAGTCCCTTCAACGTTTTGAGGATAAGACGAGAGAGAAAAACGCTGAGCTGAGTTGCCTTCCAAAAGAATCTGCATTCTGTTAATGCTACTCTTTGTGTAAAACACAAGACACTTGGCTTGTCTGACTTTTGAATAAGTTTTAATACACACAAGTACGAGTTCCTTCAGTGGTGATTAGATAAGCACACTGGGCTCCATTTTTATCACTTCTTGGCATTTCTCAAGAATGTATGCGCCCCGACTCAATCCATGTTTGTCCATGCTAATACTGATTCATGAAAGCAAAAATAAAATCACTCTTGTAATAAACTCCTTCCACAAATAGATGAGTCGTGAATTGTGTCTGTGATGAATGCTGGTATTGGTGATCGGATGAAGTCATGCGTTTCCAAATTTACTTTTTTTTTAATTTCAAACTATTACACTCTTTCCTTTATTCAAAGACCAAAAAGTGTCAGTGTGTGAGAAATGCTAAGGGAAAGTACAAAATTAAAGCTAACTGACGAAGACCTGAGAATGCCACTGTTAACTTTTTTCTCTCTTTTGCATTTTGTTTGCAGTTTGTAAAAAATGAGCGTAGACAGCACCGCCTTCCTATCAATTTGATATTAAGAGTATGTAGCGAAAATGAAGGAAAGATGAAGTTGAATGTATGCATAAAATATGTTTTCATTTTTTTCACTCCGTTCCGTCCCTCTGTTTCATGTATGCGGTATCACGATTAGCTTAAGGCAGAAACTCGTGGAAGTGCACAAGTTAATAACCATTTTCCTTAAATGGATTCATTCCCTTATAGCAACATCTTCTTTTGCTCCTGCTTGTTATACACCACGACGACAATGCACAATGAGCTAGCATGAAATTCAAGTCTGAAAACTTGGTTATAGCCACTTTAACAGTGTGAGTTTCATATTTTAAACTACAGAAATATATAATAATATTTATGCTTTTAAGCTGAGGCAGACGTCGATATATCATTGTATGTGTGATATGTGTACTGGCCGAGCACTCCTCTCTTATTTCGATTTATTATGTGTGTCATGCTGTTTTAAATTCAATAACCTCAGAATCAGTCAATCGACTACAATCTATGCAATCTATGAACTCTCATCATCAGGCCACATCAATCGCCCACAACTTGTGAAAACACACATTACGAAGGTTAGCCGTGGTCTCGTAAAGAAAACTCATTTTCCAACTAATCTAATATTCGCTAGCTTTTCATTGTGTTGCAATTAGCATGCAAAAAAATATCATCTATTTGTATTGTTACCTTGTTGCAAAGCTGTTGATCCTTTGATGGAAAGTTTACACAAAAGAGCAGGAACAAGAACAGCAGGAATAGTTTTAAAGTGTAGGGCGTACGGGAAAGAATGCGTGCGCTATGGGTTTCACAGAAAAGGATTCTGCTGTCCAATAAAGTTGCAAAGTCACGCACGAAACAAACTTCACCTGAATAAATTTTCCGCTGTACTAGTTTACGGGATTTAATGTGACTTGTAAAAAAAATTATAATTAAAGAAACTGATTGCACTTCAACTTGACTATGACTTTTCTCCAATTCGGAGCAAATTTTAATGACTACTTGATTTTCTCTCCTGAGACACCTTATCACTGACAATTGTGAAAAGCATGATTTGTACTAAAGCCTACGATTATTGCACTTTGTTGCTACAAATAATTTTTCGATTGCCGGATGTGCCAAACTGCCACTTGTTCCATTCTCAATGAAAGAACTCAACTATTGACTGGTATGCAAGAGCTAATTCTTATGTGATCCATGATAATACGGGAATGTCCATATATGAGTGGAGCATGTTGTGTTTTGAAGATTGAAGATGCGTTCCAGTTCTTCGTCAAAGAACCACTGTTCTGAGCCACTCTCCCAAGTGAATAGCACACAGACACGGAATAATCCTGTTACATTACGTTCTGCTCAAGAATGATGATCATAATGAGACGAGTTGAAGTGCAACTTGGAGAACAGCGTTGTATTGCGTGCTGTAATCATAACATTACAAACTTACTTAATACTATTCATGCATTTTTCTGTGGAGTTGTTCCTGCCTGGGTGTTTTTCAACGACTGGGTGGACCTCCATGCTTCCAGAAAGTTGTGTTTATAAAGCAGTTTTCTTCTCCACTTATATATAATGATGCCCCTTCAATGCATGCATTACTTATTACTTCCTCACCGTCCACAACAAAATCATATGTATCTTCCTCTTGTCTTAAATACTTACTTGTTGGTCCTGTATTTCATTCCGATTTCGAGGATGGGAAACAGTAAAATGCATCTTTTTCATCTTTCTCGCCAAGTACACACATTGTACACATGGATATAAGATGCTTTTAGCGTTTAAGTACCATAGGCATAGGCGACGAAGACACACACATTCCCTCTCTGACTGTGAACTAAAGCCAGTTTATTATTTTACTTGGTCCAAGACGAAGAGTGAATGAAAAGAAGGACTCTCTTTCTTATTCCTCATCTTCTTGAGACGCTGCTGTGAGAAGAAGAAAAAAGTTTGAGTGAAGACGAGAGTTATATATGGTTGCCATATACAAGGAAATAGTTTACACTGTATTATATTTCATTTTCATCTTTGTACAATGTATGTATTACGTGATTTTTTTCTTCTGTAGGGAAGTAAGTCTCTGTCCGCTACTTGATGCATTTGTACAGATTTTTTTTCCTTCTGAGATGGCTTTTACATGAGCGAAGATTTATATGTTAATAAATATTCACATTATATACGAGATTTTTTTCCTCTTGAGGACCTGATCATGCTTTCATGTTATGTGTTAGCTACAAATGCAATGATGCTCATCACTTCCATTATTGGAAAGCAGGTTGCATATTTTTCATGTAATGTTTGTATGTGGATATGAGAGAGTTGTATATTGGAATATGGATGGCTTGGCTGGTTGTACGGAGACGAAAAGATTTGAAAGAGGTTTCATTCGTCACTTCGGGGAATGTTTACAGCCGTGTGAAAAAAGAGATCTGGCTCTGCTCTGCTTAAAAAATTTGTGCAAGTGAATTCTCTCAGTATAAGAGTATAGATATGTGGTATAAATTAAGGGAAAAAAGTTTTTTTTCAACTGGAGGGCAGGGATTTTCGTTCCTTTTCTTCTGAGAATACACTGTTGCATGATGTGACCCAGCGGTTGTACAAGTACAAGATTTGCTTATTTTGTACCATATATCTCACAGTTAGAAAAGAGCGGTAGTGAGCATTGTTGCTCTTACAAACTTTTCTAATAAATGCTGCCGGCGAAGGATCACTTTTTTTGACAATGACGTACTTTCATTGAAAGAGAGAACATTTCAGCGGATGAGTAGGTTTGTAAACAATTTTTTTCTTTACTTATTCTGTCAAAAGGGGAAAAGGGATCAGCTATAGATGCTAGATTCAGTTTGTCGTCTTTGAGAATCAAAGGGAATGTTATGTGACCAGATCACAATGTGTGTATGTATTATGTATGTATTGTACACATGACAAAGGTATAATTCAGAAGTTATAAAATTTTGGTTCGAATTTTGGTTCGTTCTATCAGTGTTAAGATCTCTCTTATGCATACATACATATTTTTATCAAAACTAACGTTGAAAATATTTTAATTGCATTTTCTCAGAACTTAAAATTAAGCATATATATAACTACCTTCAACCTTATACGACTCTGAATCCATTCATTTCATCGTGAAATATATATTTTTTGTTTTAGTTTTTTCCACGTATACTTGTAATGTATACATATTTACTTTTACGTATTTATGTTAATTAATTCTCATATCGAAATTACTCAATGCATGTGCATATATACTCTATTCCGGTTAAAAGCCTGAACTCATTCTGACAAGAGCCTAACACACGGAATATGAACAATGTATCCATAAATTCACGAAAGGATGACTACTATCGTATCTGTTTCCGGTGGAATGAAATGAATGAATTCAAGATGAAGGGCAACTTTCGATTTAAGGATGTACAAAATATATTTATGTAAACATCTTTTGGTCTAATATAATGAAACTTTTTGAACAATTAATACATACAAATTATTCTCCAGATTCTTGTGCTAAGAAGGGAAACCTCCAACAAAAAAGTTCCGCATCAATATTCATATAGGTATAAATTCAATCATAAAATCCGATGTATGAATAATAATACATTCCATTCAAACTATTTTATATTCAAATAAGTATATTTAATTACTCCATCTACATTCCGTATTCTCACTCGTGACCATTTCAAACCTCCTAAAATACTAATAAAAAAATCCCATGCAAATTGCAAACCTTCACACGTGGTTCTAACAATTTTAGTTTGAACACTTAATTTATCTAATGGCAGCAGTCATATAAAAATTAATTCTCGTACGTTTGTTTGTACACAATATAATAAGTAAATATAACGATTTATTCCATGTATATTTTGTACAACAATGAGCCTCATATGTTCCTTATCATTCATCTTCTACACCTGTAAGTTCAGTAAACGATATTCATAAAGCTTTGAAATGCATAATATAAACAATTTTTGTACAAAAAATAAATTTAGACAATTTTTACATGACTCCATTGACTTCAATCGCATGCATTAATATTACACGTGCATAGCGACAAGATTATCTTATTAAAGTCCATGGACATGGGTATTATATAAAAATGGCATGGTAAAAAACTGGCTTGGCTGTAATGTAAGGTAAAGATTAACCTGCAGGTCAGGCATAATTTGACTCCATGCTGCAGGGCAGACAAGCATTGACATAATTATAGTTCGAAGTGTCAATTAGGGATTTAAAGTTCATTGATCGTGGCGACAACCAACCCAATTTATAAACATGTTCCATTTAAATATTGTAAATACATGATTATGATCAATGATCATTCCTTAGGACAAAACTAACAGAGCTCTTCTCGGCTTTCATGTATTTACTGACTTATATTCTCTTGAGATTCTGTTCGAAACTACGAGTGTACACTTCATTACCCAAGAATAGCAGTGTCACTTGTGGTTGTTCTTCCTGTTGCAGATGTCGCTGCTCTGGTGTAAGCGGATTTTTTCTTAATACCTAATAGCTTCGCGTAGGCTTGCCTGTAGGTTTTGCTACTGATAGCATATATTATTGGATTAACGACAGCGGATGCCCATGCTGAAATTGAAGCAGCTACATGAATCGCTGGGTACGATATCTAGATAAGGAACAACAGAAAAAATTTAATGACTTTACTAATTGTAAATATGTAATTAAAGAAACAAATTATCTGGTAAAAGTCCAACCTTCTCATCGATAACATTCACTATCATCAACGGAACAAAGCACAAGACGAAACATGCAAACAAGAGAATCATAGTTTTGGTAAGTTTCATTTCGTCTTTTCTTGAAGATGATCTTCGGCATGGTGCTCCTGCTCTGTGCTCAATCCTCCTGTTACCACAATTAAGACGAAATTTAATATTGCTCTTTATTATTTAAATTTCAAATTGCACAGTTTGCATTGAAAAGTTCGGTTGCATACCTCAAAACTTCTTTGCTTCGATTTACACTAATCAAAATTTGTGTGTAACAATATAAGACGATGAGGAGTGGAGGAACGATGCCAACGATGAATAGCAATTTCTTCGGTGACCTACCGTCCTTCTTGAGAATGGTACAGGAATAAGTAGCAGGGTCCAGTCCCATATCCCCCCAACGCCCGAGGAGAGATGGAAGAAGCAATGAGAAAGATATAAGCCAAACGCTGATTATCATCACCACCACGCTGAATGGTTTGTACAATTTACTGTACGTTATGTAATTTGAAATCAGGGCGTATCTATAAGGTGGAAATTCAAACATGTACAGTATTATCCTTTTAACAAAAAGATTAGTTCGACCTGAAAAAATGAAAAGTAGCACCTACCTATTTACAGCAATTAACATAATGTGGTACAAGGACGCTCCGTAATTGGCGTAAAAGATGAACGGAAAAATTTTGCAAAGCATATCATTGAAAATCCAAGCTTCGTAAATGAATCGTGTTGCCGTAAGCGGTAGATTAAAACAGCAAATGATAAGGTCCGAAATAGCAAGGCTCACCACAAACCATGTGGTCGCTTGCAACTTCAACTTTGGGCTTTTGCATAGGGCTGCGATGGTTAATGCATTGCCTAAAAAGAAAATCAATGAAAGATTAATTATCAATTAGTCAAAATGGTATGAGTCAAAGATCATTAAAGTCTTTCACCTAATTTTGATCAACATAGAACCTTATCAAAAATTGATACAATTGTAATTGTAAAACTATTAAAAGTGCATATCCTATAGGGGCAATGAGAAACATTTATACATCCCACCTGTGAATTTATTCCTAGTGCTAATTGCAAGCATTTTGAATCATATACCTTGATGTTTCTTTATGACCAAAAGTTATAATTTTTAATACACTATTCTACTTTGATTTATAAAGAAACAGCTTACATATAAATAAAATACTTACCAATAACTCCCAGCAGAACAAATGTTACGGCAGCCGAAGCTGCAACAATGGATGCTGCCTTTGGGTACTTGATTATGGTAATATTCACAGCTTGATTTTCAATATTCATATTATCGAAATGTTTTGTTTTTTGCCACAATCTGACTTCGCTCACTAAAAGAAACAGCGACGTTGATAGGATTCGGAGATATGAAACTATTTTAATTATCCTTTCGCTCACTATCCACCAGAATTGTTGGCACTTCACGCAAAAAGGTTCTTCCACTGTCTCTCACGCAACTGCAACCCTGAACCATCTATAACGAAATGAAGTGCAATGATACAAAATTTTAGAAGGGGAACAAGGACCCTAACTCAATCAAGTGACTGGCAAGAGGATTCTTAATGGATTTGCTACTATAAACATCGGTACAAGATGAGGGATCGTTTTTACTCCACTGACAATCTGACAGGAGGAGCAATGAATGCAATACTGGAAAAGAACGAGTGACGGTTCGGTCCTTTTATCTTGTTATTTCTTGCATCTTAGTAAAAAAAAGGTTATATGCAATGCATAATCGCCGTAAAAATGCATACTGTATGTATATATGTCTGTGTAATAAAAATATGCAATTGCATTCGTCTTCCATTCCTCCCTTTCGTACTCTTTGTGTGGAAGGAAAATTTCACCCCTATTGTAAAAATAATATTCGTATGCTACCCTCGAGCCTGAAATCTCTTTGTTGCATTGTACAGCAATCGTTTCACAATCCCATAATAGTACACGCCTGCTTGCAATGGATGTTGGACTTGAGTCGTTAAGCTAGCTTTTCATTCGAAAATATATGTAGGGAGACTAGATTTTCCTCCGCATATCTCTCCAGTGCTGTGCAATATTATTTGTTCATTCTTAAAGATGGAATGAGATACAGGAGTTTAGAAGAAAAAAATTAGAGCAGATATGATATGGAGTTATATTTGTAGCATAATATATATAGTTTTTTTTCTGATATAGGGATACTTTTATGCATTATAGGAATGTTTGTATTAGAAACTTGACTTATTTACTCAAACTGACGTACTACTTAACAGCTTTGTAAATGATGCTCACTCTTTGATGTCGAATCAGATTTCAAATGTTTAAAATAAATTCTCACTGAAAACGACGAGCCGACACAGTCCTGCGAATTGTAACTTATGAAATGATATGAATATGCTCATGACTCTAATTAGTTGACAGTGTTCATTTTTATATTTGATTCTTCCTGGAATCAGTACATTAGACATGGGCATTTAAAGTAGGTTGGACATTGAGATCATATTACATAACTGGCTGTGGTCAGTCAGTATATGTCATTAAAGTTATCCGTATAAAGCAGGATTTATAAAGCTTTTTCATCTTAATAATGCAATTCACCCCAGCTTAATACGTGAGTATTTAGAGCATGAGTATTATCTTAGCTTCCGAAGAAATGATGATTCCTTGGTTCTTCCATTAATTATCAGCTCAGTCGCCGAACTTCGATGACTGTTCAACTGGGATGTGAAGGTGTTAGTCAGGTCATATGAATGGCGTGTAGGTTAAACAAACTTTTTCCCCGAGAGAAATTAAATAAATAAATTCTCTTTCTAACTAGCCAACTGATGCACATTAGCCCCATAAAAACGAGGGTACAAAGAAAACGCAAAACACGTTAAAAGGAAATGAAAACAAAGACGAAGCGAAAGGGTTTGGTTAAAGAAAATAATCTAATCTGTAACTGAAGAACAAATTGGGAGTTGGGACCAAAACTGAATAAGAACATGAGCTCAATAAATAAAGTTTGGAAGCAGGCGGCTTTGTTTCTTGTTAAATGAATATAGCATAATATGAATCGCATTTTTAAATTCCCTTAATGGCATATGCTTTATCTTGTAAAGTGTCTGTAACACTTAAACTTAAAGTTGAAACTTATTATCATTTTCTTTATCTTTGAAAGGTTAATTAAACATAATGGTGAAAATTCTCATTTATGTGCAATATCATCAATAAATACATCATTTTAATGACACATGCAATGCAATGCTATTGCACGCATGACGTATTTGTTGACAATGTTCTGATTACAAGAAGAAGAAAATTGAAAAACGAACAGTGAACAAATACAATTAAAAGATTACATCTGAAAATGAGGCATGCAGCCCAAACATCAGTGCTTTTAAGAAAAATACTGACTTTCAACTTGAAGTGTAAATTCGTATGCCCGTGTGTGTGTCTTTATTAAACTTTACTTGATGATGATGAGTCATTCCCTGTCTTACATAGAATTCTCGAATTCCTACACAAATAATTTTGTCCCTTTAGTACACACTTGCAAGCTCTAAGAAGGTTGTCGGTCGTAGATAATCTTCCAAAAATACTCATGCATGGAGAAGTTTCTTTTTCGACCAAAATCAGCATACTAACCTAATGCATACAACTGCATACAAGAAAATAAGAAGAAATGTGCATTATCAAAGCCTGGACGTGGACCATTAATACCGAATACCGAATATATGGGGATTATTTTGTATGTTTTAAAAGCTCATTGTTTTTTGCCGACTGTAACCTTATCCTTTGCATATCCCTCGAAATGCTTCAGCACTTTCAGAGTTTGGTGTAGTTGAGAATAATATAGATATGTACATGGCTTAATTTTGGTTGGCCCGTATGACTCAACCTGTAGCTTGTTTTCCACTTGATTCAATAAATTATGTTCAACGAATTGCTTGACAGTTTAACAGTCCCATGTTTACTAACAGTTCTAACATAGGGGAGATTTCCAAATGCTTATTGAAGGGAACAGGGTAAGACTGGTGGGTGTGTTTTTCGTGAGCAGGTAGTTTCATAGGGAAGTTATACAAAACTTGTCATCATGAGTCATTGCAACCTAAAATTCTGAAAATAAACTTGAAAAATTTGACTTACAAAATCAAACAGAACAGTTTAGTGATTGAATTTTTCCACATGTATTAAGCTATATTAATTTATGCACACATTCGTAGTACAATTTAAATACTGATGAAAAGCACTGCTTTGTAGTAGTGGCATGTTACATGCAAGGTATGAATTTAGCTCTCTTTCAGTTTACAACATTCACATTGGTGATCTGAATCTAGTTTTTATACATGCATATATGTACTTAGTCATTAGTTGGAGAAGAAAGACCTACATTATGTCAACCGCCAAGCCGGGTCCCATAGTGCACAATTTAGACTTTTGCCTTCATTCCCGTTGTTATAAGATTGATCATATCCCAAGCATATTTTAGAGAAAACATTGTCATCATCATTCGTTCAAGTTTACGTCTAGAGCTCTACGTGAAGGCTCTGGATCGTGGCTTTTTTGGTTACATGAGCATACTTATCCAAATAATGCATCAGTTGGAAGTTGGAACTCGAAAATACACAGTATATAGTGTTGACTAAAACACATTCATGCTTCACCTCGCCTCCATACCAAAAATTCTTTTTCAATTCTCCGAATTGTCATTTAAATTTAATGAATAAATAATCCACAAAGAAAAATAGTATTTCCAGTGATTAATTAAAACCTCAATTATAGTCATGAATCCGATGTACGTAAACATGATTTGTCTTTGCATTGGTGCAACCAGTGCAGGTATTCTTTTATCCAAACTTTTATACTTGGGCTGTTCTTCCCGCAAGCGATTACGAGAAGAAAAGTTGTCGGACGAACAGGAAATTCCGGGCTATATGAATCCGGATCTTTGGAACACCGTTTTGACTTTTCCAGATTACTTCCCGGAGAGATATGGCTCAACTACGAGACTACTAATCTCGTATTTGCTGAAGGCGAAGAAAACAGTTGATGTTTGTATTTTCATTTGCAATTTTAAGATGATTCGGGATGCCCTAATTGAAATTAGCAAAAACGGAGTGGAAGTAAGATTACTTACCAACGAACCCACTCGATTTGACTTCCCAAGATTTGGTACGTTTAACAACAGTAAATCCTTAAACCCTTACGATTAATTTATGATTATGGCGGTGTACTTCACTTCACCAACAATTTTTATTTACTATCTATCAAATAATTAAATTATTTTGAAACATTTTCAGGTATAAGGGCTAGGCATAAACATCACACAGTTCGGTCTCCACACTGCGATGCATTTATTGATTTGATGCATCATAAATTCGTCATCATTGACAAAGCAGCCGTCATCAATGGATCCCTGAATTGGACTAAATCGGTAAGCAAGCTTCACTTGTCATTGTCATTTTGTAAGAGATGCCTTGCATTGTTGCGGTCAGTCATCTACTGTTTTTAAAATTATAACCCCAATTTTTACGTTTGCCAGGGAATTACCGAAAATTCAGAAAACGTTGTCATTACAACTAACAAGCAAATTGTTGACAAGTTTATGCGAGAGTTTCTCAGACTTTGGAAAGAATCACGTCCAAGGAATATCCCCCAAGAACGTCAGCAGCATGAGCATATGAAGCCGTTGTAAACTCAATGCGCAACAAAGAATTCTTTTACCGGACTTATCAAGCTTTGATTAGTCAAGAACTTATGTTAGGTTTAACAAGATCATTGTGCGCTTTATTTTATTGTATTATCACTTCATTAATCTATCAGATACACATAATATTATATGCAATTAATACATACATCTAATGTCTGTAAATGGTATGGTTCTGTATGTTTTGTATAATTGTAGATGTAGAAAGCGTTATTGTGTGGTTTACTGTTAAACATGGATATTTTAATAGTAAGGTACAATAACTGGCAAACTACATTTATCAAGTTTGTAATCATTTAACAAGGGGTAATGTTTACATTCAATAATTTCGTAAACACGACTCCACATAAACATATTCGAGCCTTTACAAGATGACACGTTTTTAATTTTTAATTAGTTTGACAATCAAAATACCTAGAAACTTTTAATCTTTATAGCTTTAATCTTTGATACATCAAGACATAGATGTACATAAATTTGATTTATGAAATAAAAGGAACAGTAGAAAATAATAACAAAAACCTTTAATACAAAAAGAAATTATTACCACCTTAGAATATCAAACAGTCAGTGTCAGCATGCAGAAAATCCTAATTAGAAATTAACATAAATATATAACTGATAATAAATTTTCTGCATTCTTGACAGAAGACATCATATTGCCAAGCCAAATGATGCAGCCTCTTTAAAACATCATTCCATACATTGACTGTAAAGTCAACACAGTGTTTTGTGTGCGCTACAAAGACTAATGTTTCAAAACAATTCCTATTTGTATCATTTGAAACCCAGTCACGAAAACTGAAATTATTGCAGTACCTTTGAATAATTGATTAAACATATTTGAATCAAACAGCCCAAAGTTTCGATCAACGAGGTGCGATAAAGGAAATGAGAAACCTCAGTTTAAAAACACAAATACAGAACAAACTTTGTTACTGGTTGGCAAAATTTATAGAAAATAATATCTATACAGTGCTCTCAAATGATCACAATGTCGCATCTTAATAATCACAAAGTAACAAAAAAGAGTTCACCAGTCTTGTAGTTCCTCTGGTTTCACTTAACGTGATTGTACAATGGAAGCACACTTGTATTTGATACTGATAGTGGCTTCAGAATCAAATTACTCATATTTAAAACATATCAGAATTGTAAGCAGTAAGGAAATCAGTACAGATCGAGAAATAGTACATAGTCCACGTTACAAATAAATTCACATTGATATATATATATATTATCTAGATATGCGTATAATTAATTATTAAACACTGTTAAAGACCAACAGCAGTGAATATCTTCCTCAAATCCTAAGCTCACTGCTGAGACAAACTGAGAATAATACTATTATTTAAAACCTGTTCCACTCAATCTTACAACTTGGAAAACAGAGATCTGTATCGAATCTTTTATATCTTTATACTTATTGAAATATTTTCGGAAAAACAATCATTTTTTTAGTACCAGAAGGTTTTGCGTTGTCTGCATTCCACTGTCACTGTTGCTCAATCCACTTCTATATTCACATTTCATTTGCTTTTTCCACATGATTCTCACAACTTAAAAGTGAGACCAAATATCTTAAGCATATATTATATATCCAGTACATCGCAAGCAGTTGACTTAATTAAGAAACTATATCATATTGTGATATTGTGATAATAAAATTATTACGCTTATTTCTCTTATAAAATGGACTCAAGTTATAAATATTAACTTCTTAATCAGCTTCTTAGGTCGTCGACAGTGTAGAGTTAGATTTACTAGTTGTAAACTGATAAAGTTGTGCTGGACTACAATTTTCATCGTGTAGTATACATCAATATTAAATTATGCAGTGTTTCAAATTGCAGTAAATACGTCAACACATGGTGTTTCACTGTTTTACAAAAATACGATAAATTTGCTTTGCATTCCCAATAAGTTACACATGATTTCAATAAAAATTGGCATGTGAAAAGTAAAGCGTAAGAAACAAAGGTTGGCTGAAAACGTTAAAAGACAAGTGGTATATGTAGTTCGGATGGTGAGGAAAACAAAATGTAATTATAGTTTTTCTGATTAATTATTAGATCCATCATATTATAGCAGAGTGTAGTTATATGTAGCAAATCTAAATGGGAACGGTTGATGATCGTTCATTGGACTGAAAGACAAATATATAATACTCCGGCATGTTGCTGTCATGCACTTTTAAACCGACAACTCAATACCAGAGGTATAAATTCATCGTGGATAATATTGAATATGTACAGTAAGATTATTATTTTTGTACCAACTAAATATTATCTTCTTTAGGAAATCTGGTTATTCGGTCCATTGGTAGCATATTTTTTCCTTCTCGGGTTAGGGATAATCATATGCAGCTGCAAAAATGGAAAGCAGCACCTCACTCTTGTGTCTGGTACCTTCATAATATAATATGTAATGTAGCATTATAATCAAGAACTGCAAATACAATAATGTGTTTATGAGATTGTGAAAATATACTGTGTTTTGAGAAACCACGTAGCATAGAAATTATGAAAATGAGTGGTTACTTTTCTGGGAAACATGGTACAATGAGAATCTTTTTAAGTAATCTAAGATAGTGGCACAACTGGCATGATTTCCATTATCTTGTCTTCATTGTCGTCACGGCGAGATTTTCCAGGAAAGCAAAGGCATCCAGAGTTATTACGTTTACGACTTTTCTTGGCAGGATTGTCCATTTTATAACGCTCCAAAAGGGATTTCTGATAGTAATCAAAATCTTTAACATACCTAAAAAGTGAATTAATTCATACATTATGCATTTTCATGAGCATGAATTGGTTAGATGGAATTTGTTTAGTTTATGAAAGTCTTACCAAATGGGTGGCCATCTATTTTGGGAAATCCATTGTCGATTTTCAACGCTCAGTTCCTTGAATACCTTGTTATGTTTGCGGCAAACATAATCTGCATTGCAGGCAATGAAAATTTATTTGATTGTAGGGAAATGGTTTATTAGTTAATAGGAGATTGATTGAAAAACACTTCAGGGATTTCTTACCATAATTGGTGGCAAGATGCAACAAACACCATTGTGCTAGCTGTTCAGCATTGTGAAGCTGAGAGGAAAGTAATATAAACAAATTCTTAGAATTTCGAAGAGTTCTCCATGCACGGGTAATTAACGCTGTAGATTTATAGCATTATTACCTGCGTGGACTCCAGGATCTTGATACTATCTTCGGTTACGTCTATCCCATGTGATTGTTTTTGAGCAAATACATTTATCAAAGTATTCTCTAAAAGATTAATCAGACGGGTTAGACATAGCCGATTTGCAAGTTCGATGACGGACACACCGATATCCACAGGCACATGTGGACAAACTGAATCTGTGTAAAGATATTCGAGAAAACATAGGAATGTTTCTCGTTTCACTCCAGGCAAGGAAACCTTCAACAACAAAAGTTTAAGTTGCACAAAATTATTTTTCATTATGCATTCGCTCGTGTATATACATTACATACAATCGTTTTGTATTAAACAAATAGCTTACTGATTGACTACGGCGCTCCCTGAAGTCTCCAGAGAACATAGCTCTCATTACATCACTTCTTGCCATTAAAAGAGCTCGATGGGCTGGAACTTTTCCATCATCCATGTGGAAAATAACATCAGTGAAATATTCCTGAGTGCATTTACTCCATAAGGAAGTTTTCAAATACTACAAAAATGCAACCATCTAATCAAAATGAAGTAAAAACGTGCAAGTACATTTTGACTAAACATTCCTAGCTTTCACCTGTCGATATGCCTTTTTTAATTCAGTCATATGACGTGAGTCACACTGGTGCCAAACATCTAAATATTCTGAAAACTCGGGAATTTTCAGCATTTCTGCGGTTTCTTTTAGCTCCTGTAAATATTCGTACGTCATATGTATCAAACAAATTCGTTGATGAAAAAAAGTTTATAAGGATGCACGATAAAGTTTAACGTAATCGAAGTACCTCTATGGTTGAAGAAACATTTTGGGGCAATTCTCCAGTATAAAGAAAATGGACATGACTGCGAATCGTGTCGAAGGACACTTTATCACTGAAATGTACAACAACCTGCACTTTCCCAAAACTATCGCTGGGCGTCCTTGTAGTTACATGCTCGATTATATCACAATTATTATTTGTCTGGGTGCGTTCAGGGCACCAGTCAAATTCCGAACTGCAAGAGAATAGCTCATTTACAAACCCCACTATGTCGACCGGCGTTTGCGTCTTCAACAACCATTCTGTTTCATCCGCCGTGCTTTCACTTGTCTGTGGAATAATTATTAAAATACAAATCATCTCACTCCAGCTACAAACCACATTCTTTTGCATGCCCTCTAAAATTGAATACTACCGTCTCGCTAGCTTCACTGTTTCTCCGACCACCAGTATAAGTCTCTGCTTCAAGAAACAACAGGAATTCTGGGGCACCAGCCGACACCAGAAATCTGTGTGCATTAATTTCAAACTCGCCTAGAAATACAAGACACAAAAGAGTATATCAATGGGATGCAGAATGCAAACTAGGAGGCAGTCCCGCATTCTTTAAACTAATAAAGGATGGTTGTACCTGTAACAAAAATTAGATCTGGAAAACATTGTGTCGCGAGCAAGCTTCTCATATCTGCCCAGTATGTTCCTGGAAATACTTCAATCGTACTTAATTCCTTTTTAGGTGGGCAATAAGGCGCCTAGAACGAAATAACAGTGGAGCATGTTTTACAATCTCGCGAGAACTCTTTACTCGTCTGTCTTCTTTACTTTTGTTTCGGCATTTTCGAAAGAATAGGTTTCAAGTTATGTACTTAGGAAATAAAACAGTTTACATTAGCTAAGGGGAATTCACATATGTAGTCATGTCACTAGAATCAACCTCACCAAAGAATGCTTGGTCGAGCTTTTAGTCTTACCTGAACCCCGTCTACTGTAGTCATTGAACGCTCTAGGACTTCCTTGTACATGCGGTATTGATCGATCGCCCAAACTGTTGGAACCTGATGAAAAAGGAAAACACATTCACATCTCGAAAGATTTCTGCTGTGCTGGCTTATGCCAGGAGCCTCTGACACTGCAGCATTTAGCTCTACTTTTCTGCTAGCATGCAACTATTCGAGATGAAGATAAAGCAATAATATTTTAAAAGGAAAAAAAACGAGCATACGTGTTGTCGAAGAAGTTGCCGCAGCGATACCCGGGAGTTGCAAGCTCTTGCACATATCAGTCGTGTTTTCCCCACTGCCGTATCCCCGACCAGTACACATTTCACCAATTCCTGTCCAATAGATTCATGTGGTTCCATATTCGTTGCCTTGAATAATAACGAAGCACAGTTAAACCACCTTGACAATAAACTAGCTCTAGTTTTCTCTCTTGCTTTCACTGGATCACTTTCTTTTATATTTTTTCACTTCCGCGACAAAAAAATTGTAGAACATGTGCCGTTTACAAATTGTTAGTAGAAAAGCATGGGAATTGAAATTTAGCAGCGTGGGAACTGTCAGGTTGAGGTTACTGAATACAATTAAGTAACATGCTTTATCTACAGGAGGCAGAAGGTGTACTGGACAAGAAGTTTTGACCAGAAATGGTCTCAAAATACAACTGTGTAGCAGTTTTTGAGATAAAGCAGGGATACAGATACGTCATGCATGTGCAAACACATGTTTCTCTTTCCTTTGTGATGATGAGTTGAATGATAAAAGAAAGTGATTAGCTTGCTAGTATGTAGAGTGGTCGTGTGGTATTGTAGCTACATTTTCTTATAAGAGTGCTATCAAGGTATAAAGAGATTTTAGCACCTGTGGTGCATGCAAATACTGACGCGATAAGCGAATTCATGCACATGAATATGTTCTCTGAATTAATGAATCTATTGAAGAGTCACCGTACTACAATGGAAAGGCAAGCCGTCTACAACTAATGCGTTTAGGCTTCTCGTTCGACCATAACATAATTTGTGAACGGATGGTGATGGTGAGGAGGACCCACAGCTACTGATATGAGCACAATTTGATTACTCGCTTTGCTTAAGCTTCCTCACCTCACATTGATAGCGTTGATTAGAACATAAACGCAAATACAGAGTTTATTGACATGGAGGAGAGTGGAGAATAACATAATTCAAGCATAGCTACATAATTCGTTTACGTAACCACATGCACTCACGCTGTTATTTTACATCTGACAAAAAGATAAAGGTCCACAGCGACGAAACCGCATTAGTGTTTACTAGCATGGAAAATCTAAAACTTAAATAAATAACAGTTCATTTTATAGCTTCAATGGACAAATATCCTGTTTTTCATGAAATTTTTATTATTTAGTAATTCCTACTGGTTTACTTTTATTACACCTCATGTATCAAAGGAGTGCAAACGCTAATGTGCAGACAAGTGGCTGACTGGGGTGATGTGGGATTTTCGTGACAGTTTTTTGTCTAAGTCGTATATTCCATGTTATTATTACGCTGCTCCAGTATATATTTAACAATTTGAAATCAAAGGCATAAATTGAGATTTTTACTGTTATCTTGGGCTAATAGCAAGCCTCAAAAACTCAATATACCAAAATTGTTGTTAAAATTAGAGAATTCTTAATTTCCATGTCAAACATTTTACTACTACAATTTGGGACAGGTTTAGCTTTCATATACATTATGCATGACGAATACGGTAAGCCAAGCTCAACAGACTTTGAATTCACACTGCCACTAACCAAAGGAAATTCGTGTGCTAATTGGTTTTCTCATGCTCAATATGACAAAGCACCCTCGTAGTCAGTATCAAATGCTCATATGTGGTTGGCATCATGGATACGGTTTATTGTGAGCTTATACTAAAAACGAAAATAAACAACCAAATAAATATAGAAGCTATATATAATTGAACATCAATCATCCATCACAAAATATATGTTCTTGTTTATCACTTTAATTTCTCTCTTCCCTAATCCCAGTTCGGCATGCTGAAGCGCTAAAATGTTCGGCATGCTCAGAGATAACAAAAATTTGAATTTCCCCTTTGATACACTAATAACGTAACAATTCCATGATAATATTCCTTAGGAAGAAAATGAATAAGCAAAACAGAAGCTAAAGCATGCTAAAAATAAAATAAGAGGTCAGCCTCAACGGGTCAAGATATTACAAGCTATCACCGAATAAAAGCGTGTTTGCTGATCAGCGTAGGCGTCGTTGGTTAGTAAAGAGAACCACCTATCTTGTACTTTATTCAAGTAAGTAAACAAGCACATGTGAATGTGAAGCACTAAACGCTAATAAGAAGTTTAAAAGGGTGAATAAAAATAATATCGTATTTCTATCTTACCAAAAACAACACTCGATATTTGAGAAGACTTGTAGAAACTACTGGTGTAGATTAGCTTTTCTCCAAGTTTTGATTGTAAATTCAATCAGGTCGAGTGAAGCCATGGAACGAATTAGGAACACAAGGAAAAACAACATAAATCAAAAAAAAATAATACAAATTCGGATTTAATAACAATTACATGTAGTTCAACGGCGAAAACCAAATTCATGCAATCAGAGACTCGCGAATGCTTCAAATTCAAGAACAATTTTATACCACCATTAGAACTAAAATCGAAGAAAATATTACCACGAACTTGAATTTGGTAGCACAGACGAAATAAAGGATGTATATGCGGCAGTTAATGAAATGACGGTAATAATCCTAGCTCCTCTAAAAGGACCAAATTTGTTCACTTGGTGTAGTAGAAGCACTTGCGTAGTCATCTACTCAGGCTGAATGGTCAAAACACAATGAAGAAACAAAGCTCGTGACAAGCCTAATAATAAGTAAAAGTAGATAACGATATTGACCAGGAACTATAGTACGGAAATAGGTGCTTCTGAGCTGAGTTTCAAGATGTAGTCATATATAAAAATATTTGCACAGAACTGCTTTCAAAACTTTTCCTGACTTTACATATGCATCGATTTATGTTACTATAAGCTACCTACCTTTCTGTAGTTTGTCTACCTGCATTTTTCCACTCCAGCCAGGGCTGCGAAACCTTACCACCTTTGTACGTGCATACTTTCATCTATATATATCGCTTGTCTACAAATATCGGTAATATTGATCCTCAAAGTTATAGTGCAAGTATAGTATAATTCTTTCTTGGAAAGTGTTTGTATGCGGATGTTTTAGTCACCTATACTTCTATTAATTATGTATCCTGATGGAATAGTAGTCGTTTTTTGATATTCCAGGGGCAAAGACTTTTCATACTTTCTACGTCATTCCGACATATATACACATCAGCCTAGATTCGCGTTACTTTAGTTCAAGGTTTCCTCTTCTAGCTCTATAGTTCCTTCACCACAATGAAAGTTGGGAGAAATCCCAGTAGTTTACCATTACACATTCGAACATAAAGACGGTTTCATTGGTCAAAGTCAGACTATTTTTTACTCCATCTTTCCGCGTTTCCTCGTCACCAATAGTTATATAGGTATTATATGACAATATAAGAAAACCTATAGAAAAACCACTAGCAACCGCATGAAACTATGCTATGATGGAGAACGTTGAGGACCGCTGCCCCAATCAAAAAAAATATTGAAGCATCATCATCGTTCATTCATGAAGTATGCATGGGGAGTTATTGAGCTAGAATTTTGGTAAATAACTTGTCAAGCAGTCACCTCATCATCTATGTAAATAATACTTGATGTCGAATAATGCATATTTTTGTAGCGTAATTATATGGTCTTAGTTTGCAAGTATTTTCGTTCAAGTGGTTTATCACACATTCCATTTCTTTCTTTTTTGAGGACAGGAATTTTCAATACATTCGTATATTCCGTCGAGAACACGCCTTTACTACTTTCCTGATTTGGCATTTCATTCAAGCAATTTTAAGCAAATGCAGACAATGCTGAGTGGTGTTGAGAGTAAGATTTGTGAGCATCAGATTTATCAAGGAAAGATTTCCTTTTTCTGACAAAAAAAGCTAAGACGCATGCATGTACGATCAACTTATTCGTTCAACGTCATATTATTAACGGTTGAACGGATTCCACGCAATGGGAGAAAGTTGGCTAGCAGCTATATTTTTACTTAACGGGAAATGTCCTACATATTTTGAATTGAACATAACACGTCAGCAAACCTGGACTGACTGCTTTCTGTGTTTACCAAACAATTGACAAAATAAGGTACAGTACTTACTATACATGCCTACAATCGTAAAACTCCAAATGAGTTTATGAAAATGTTAAACTAATGACAGAGTTTTAAAGAAAATGAACGAGAAGAACTCGACCAACTCAACACTTTGAATTTCGGAAACCATAATTATGTTTGTCTAGTAATGTTCCCCCTACACCCTAGTTCATGCTATCTCATCATAAACATTACGCATACCCTGGTATTGTCACTGACTAGAATTATGTAAAAAGTATGTTCGGAACAATTTTCTGAACAAGCCGTAATGGTTAGCATAAAATAGAATGGAAATCGTAACGAGTACATTACTATAAGTCACCCATATCGTGTTATTCATAACCGGTAGTTTTATTACAGAATTTTGATTCTCAAATAATAAAATTCAAATACACCATGCAGAGTTGCCCAGGTCGGGCCGCGAACGACCGAGGGACTGCTATTTGGCTGAAAATTTGCACTCAGATGCACATTAGTGTGAG
>JAHZNA010003946.1:0-21399 GCA_027743935.1 Sinodicranocentrus sp. ZH6 | reverse complement strand
AATTACCAAAATACAGGCTGGGTGAGCTCAAGACCACCGAAGCGTCAACAGCGGCAATGCAATTAAAGAAAACTGAAGCAGAGAATGTTCGAGCATCATATAAGCATATGTACGGAGTCTTAAAGGACAAAAACTTTACCCAGAGCATACGAATAACTGATTTGGAAAGTGTCATTGAAAAACAAAAGAAAGAAATAGTGCTCACTCAGATAATTCTCTTGGACGCTAACAAAGCCCGAAAATCTGCAAAAGCTCATTTGAAAACTATCGAAGAAGAAACTGTTCAAGAATATTCAAGACGAGAGCAGGAATTGTATGAGGCTCGTATGAATCTGAAAATGATTCGCGACAAAATGGAATCTGTTGAAGCAAAGTTTTCTTACCATAAGTTCAACATTATTAGTATTCACAGAGACTCCCCTGTCACTGAAGGTCTGCTTCCGACACCAAGCGCAAAACTGGACCACATCGAAGGCCCTGAATCGTTGTCAAACATTGAAGCAGTTCATCACGAGCTACAAGAGTTGACTGGAGAATCAGATCCAAAGCTATTGATAGAGCAATTTGAAAAGCAAAGATGTCACACAAAAAAACTAGTGCGAGATGAGCAAGCTATGAAATCTGCAGTGCGTAAAGCAAAATTGAGACGGTACTTCTTAGCTGACAAACTTGGTAAATTCCAGTACAGCGGTGGGTTGATATGGGAGGAGTTAAACGAAAAATCAGATAAGATCAGTGACGAGATAACTTCTGCTACAACTGAACGACTCATACTGGATAATATTATGCATGAATTTACTGTCATGATGGCACAAATGCTGTCAAAACTAACAGAGATTTGTCAAAACAATGATCTCCGACTTCCCAATATGGCTTCAAATGATGCCCAAATGGGACCCGGAATTCTTGTAATATTAAAATATGTTATTGATAGGACGGAGCAAGTGGTCCTGGAACAGACAGTTATGACTACGACCTCATTACTGTCACCCTTACCAGCAAGGCGAAATACAACTGCAAGCATCTGGGTTGATGATGATAGATTCTCAGGAGGTGAATTATCGCAAACGCGCAGGTTTGGATCAACTGGAGAGATATCGTTGTTCCCTGGAATAGCTGAAAATACCAGTGGAATAGGGTCCAGAAGACCATCCGTAGCCGATGTTTCAATGTTTGATATTAGTCAAATGGGCAAATTAACTGTGGATGGAATAGAAAATGATATATTTGCAGTTTCACCCTTATCTCATAGTACTGGCTTCCTACTCCAGGTTCACATTCCTGAAAGTGACGCCCAAGAGGAAAACGAAAAACCAGCAGAAGAAAGTCAGTTTGCTTTCATGAAACGAGATCAAGACTCTAGTGAGGAAGAAGAAGCTGTATCAAGAAATTTTGTCAAGAGACAATCGCTAGTTCTTCTTGAAGCCAAAGCCAGAAAGGAGAGATTTAATCCGGGCACTCGACACAGATTCGGCCACTCGACTTAGATTTGAAGTGACTTTGGAGGACAACTTTTAAGATATTAAGATGCTACCTAGTTTTATGGTAAAGTCGGAGAAGGAGAATACAAAATGAAATTTACAACGAGGATTTAGAACACACAAAAGTAATTAATTCACTTTGAATATGAATGTTCTTATAAAAATTGGTTATCATTGTTGGATTTCATACAAACGAAAGACTCGGCTGGAATTTAATTTTTGTATAGGATTCTAATACATAAAAAATACACATCCTTAAAACATATAGTTGTTCTACACTACTTGCAGGCATATGGCCATATGGCACATGCACAACCATACACTCGACAATGACGGAATGACATTTGCCAAATGAAAATGAAAACTATATTGGCTAATGTCCTCAACAAGTTTGAAGTGACTTCAGAAAACAAATTCAATAAGATTGGTCCCTTAATTCGTCATTACACCGGAAAGACAATTAAAATTTACAAAGATGATTTGAAGCTTAAGCATAGTATTTAGCTTTCTTCACACAAGCTTCACCTTGTAAATTTTCTCCAAACAAATTGCTATATGATTTAATGACATTCTAAAAATTAGAAAACAAGTTTGGCTCATGATCTCATATCATTGAAGTAGTTTTGTAGTAATGGTTAGCTAAATCGAGATTAAACATTGTACATGCCAGCGTCGGCAACTTCACTTCAAACAATAATTAATATGCAAACTTTCCAATCAACAGTAAACTCGTAGCAAACATGTATACATACATTAGGATTAATTGATGGGTAATATACACATTCGCAATATATCGTGTGAAGTCAGCAGATCAGGTGTAAATTTGATAGTATAATAATTACATTAATTTATACAGGAATATTATGTAGAACTAATTTCATTATATTTTAATAATTACTTATTTTTCTGTTTTGTATTTCTTTTATAATTGGTTCGCCCTTGCATGTATCACTGAAAAACTAACAGTCAATCTCTGCAAAAATAATTAAATTGGTCAGATCAAACTTAAATAGTGTTATATTTAAATACTTCATAAAAGTCTAAATTTTGTTATGAGAATAAGACTACAAAATCGACAGAATTTTTTACATCTGCATGCACGATTTGAATTTTCCCTACAACGATATTAAATTGCTTTTGAATGAGATCTCACAAGCAATAATGTTCTCATTCGAAAGAAAATGCAACAATTAAACCTGTCTAAACTGACTAACTGGATTTTACTTTTACTATAAAAATTCGGGTTAACTTGCCTTTTTAAAGGGAAGTGTTCAACATCAGTTGAACAAGTGTTGTTGCACTTGGTAAGTATTCATAATGTTTTACAAATTGTAAAGAAGAAATTCCATCCTTAGCATTACAATCTGCCCTTTTCTCCAAAAGATATTTTACAAGTTTTCCAGTGGAATCAGTAAATGGGGTTTTAGGTTGAGCATTCAACAAATTCATTGATTCACTTTGACGTAATGAAGAATACTTGACCACCCAATGCAAAGGGGTATTTCCACAGGTATCTTTTGAATTGATGTCCACTCCTTCCGATATGAAATAAGACAGAGCAGCCAAATCGTTGTTGTGGACTCCCCAATGAAGTACATTCTCTCCTCTTATATTTGCAAGCTTTGGATTTGCCCCACGTCCCACTAATTCAGTCAAAAATTTCACACTCCTGCTGCATTTGACTGCTAAAAGAACAACAGTGTTTCGGTCTTTGTCGATTGTGGAAAAGTCGCGGAAAACAAGGGGTCGTCTACTCAAAAGGTGATAAAACACATTTTCGTTATATATTTTCTGAGTGCCAAAATTAGAATTGGATAATATATTAAAAGGGCAAGAACGAACGGCATAATGTAGCAAATCGTTCATTCTGGGCTCATCAAGATTGCTCTCAAAGTCATGAGCATTTAAAATAAAATCAAGTCCTTTTATATTTTTATAGAGAACCGATACATGTAACAGAGATGGCCATACGCACGGCTCCAGTCTCATTTCCTATTTCATTTAAGCTCCTTCCTGTGTGCCTTTGATACCATTCACATACATTTTTTGTTACTTGAAAATTGACATTTGCGAAAGAAAGTGAACCAATCTTCTCCGCTTCGAAATCTTCTAGAAGTTTGATTTCCGTTTTGGCTAGTAGGCATTCCACAATTGGTAATTTTTGCAACTTTACAGCTAATTGTAAGGGCGTATAATTATCTTTGTTTAATTCAGACAAATTTGCACCATCATTAATTAGAATCCGTATACATTCCAACAATACTGGAATACAACCACTGTTATTCTTCAAAATAATATGTAACGGAGTGTCTAGTTCAGCATTCTTTGCATTTATATCCCGCCTACAGGAAGGATGATCCAAGAGAGCTTTTAAAATATCAGTGGTGTTATAATATTTATCAGAAATGCTTTTGAAGCAGTGAAGCGGCGTATCGCAATCGATATTTTTCCTATTAACATAAAATCTATTGTTTAATAGATATTTTACTCCAAGAATAGAATCCGATTGAACAGCCTCATTTAGAAAGGGACAAATACATTTCAGTACTACGTTTATTTTTGCTCCAAACTCTAAACAATAGTTTACTGACTCGCTGTACGATTCATCATCAAATTTGACTGTAGTCCACAAGAGCAAACCTAGGAATCTTTAAGCATTTTCTGCGTCCAACTTTGGCAATGTATATTTAAAATGTTTAAGCGGGTTGATTTTGCTTCCGGGATTATTGAAATTTTCTTGTGTGGAATCCTCATCACCCATTTTGTCTAAAATAATTTGTAAACTTTTCAAGGTTTTCAATCTGGATACGTTGTTTAAAACTGTATAGAGTAATTTATGAGCGTTTTTATTGCAGGCGGTCATGTCCAGTCCCTCATCAATTAGAATTTTCACTCCATTTGGTTGGTATTTCTATTGAGTAAATTAGTGGAGTTTTCCCCATCTTGTCCTTTGCATAAGGACTTAAGCCCAACTCGATGAGAAATTCAACCGTTTCTGGCGTTCCATTTAGAGCTGCAAAATGGAGAATGGTGGCATTATGTTTTATCCAAATGATCATAATTAGCACCAAATTTAATTAATAATTTCAAACAATGTTTGCTTCTTCTGCGATTTATTGCCCTTATCAATACACTTTCACCGCTGTTATTTATTGCATTAAAATCAGCAAAGTTCTCTGAGAAAAGTTTTAAGGTTGTTTTCAAAGGATCCATAAAGTCCAATAATGCATGTAAGACAGATGATCCTTTGCAACATTTAGGCATTTTGAGAACAGTTTGTAATTCATTTTCATCAAAACTGTGCACCAATTCGTCAAACGCATACGGAGTTAGGTAATGGGCACAACAGCTAAGAATATTGCTACTGCTTTTGTAAAAAAAATTGGGGCGATTCTAGCTATAGTTTTTGGAGTAACTTTGGGTGCATTTGGTAGTCAAAAATTGATGAATTTTCGGTTTCATCTTTATCCCAATTTAACGATGGGAAACTTCTTAGGAGCAAACTTAATATTTTCATTTTTCCTTCAATTATATCATCTGAAGCAGTATAGGAATTCGAAATGCAAACTTTAATTAAGTTCAAGTCAACCTTATTTCCAACTTCAAAATAGTTTGATACGCCTTGTTTCATGAGAAACTCAAAAATTGCAAAGTTTCCCCTTTTAAGAACGATTTCTAATAGACATCTTAGGTAAGTTTTATTTTGGCATATATTTTTCTCACAATTTGAAAGACAATAACACTTAAAAATTTCTTTGAACAGCTCAAGGGAGGATCCTTCAGCTGCAGAAAGAAGTAAGTCAATATTACTGTGTTCAAGAATCTTTCCGTGAAAAATTGTGTTTTTAAAAATGAATCGAAATATGTCACAAAAATCGTGGTGTGCACATGCATAAATTATATTTCGGACTAAATACTGACTACAATTTGAAGGATAACTAATATTCTCTGATTTGTTCACAAGTTCAAATTGCGCATTTAGGAAGTAGCAAATAACTGGAAATTTAAACACTGTCCTTGTAATAAAATCATTACAATATTCAATATGTATTCGTTCATACTCCGTAGACAAAAGTGCTGTAAGTAAAAAGTTCAGTATATTTTTGTCTCGTATGTTTTTCTTTTCCAAACTTTTAAAAATGAAACGGGTCACATAGTACTCTGCAAACGTGCGATGAATAAATTTTGGAACTTGATTGGTACTTCCGGTTGACTCAAGAATACCCACGTTTAAAATATCTTGGGTATTTTGAGGTGGTTTTAATTGAAGTTATTCCAGCCATTCCGGAAATAACAATTTTACGCTTAGATAGACATGCGCCTTTTCCACTTCCTTCTCGTCGAGTTGTTTGTCATGCTTAACTCGACACAGTGTAAACTTCTTCTTGCGTAACTTATCATACAAATCCAGAATAGAACTTATATTCACTTTAATCGTTAAATTTGAATTTAAATATTCTCCTGGCGTTGCATAAGTCGCTGCTTCCTCTTCAAATACTTCCGCTACAAGTAAACATTGTAAAGGTACACCTGCGATGAGTCTGTCTTTATCTTTTAAATTCTCTTTCAAAGCGCCTAAACATTTTTCACTGTATTTTGTCAACAAGACTTTGTCCAGAGGGTTATCTTTACAAGACCAATATGAAACCAGAAAGTTGACTTGTTCTTGAACATGAAATGGTTGAATGTTATAGCCTAATACGTAAAACGAGTCTTCTAGCATTGTGAAGGTACTGGGGACGGGTGGCCACCCAAATACGAGCATTTCTGAAGAAAGTGATAATGGAGGACAACAATTTTACAGTTTTTTCAACCATATCATTGTCAACTTCATCTAAACCGTCAAACATTAGTTCTACTTTTCCTTTTGTTTGAAGCCATTTCTCGAGGAGCATTTCGCCTTCAAAGCTGAACGCCTGTGACGCTAGAATATTACATATGACTTTGGGAGTTAGAGATTCAAGAACACAGTTCTTGATGTGTTTCACGAAGTCACTGAGGGTAAAAAATAAGACAATTTTCTCCGGATATTTAGATTTAAGATTCCACCCAAAATGAGATAAAATCACCGACTTGCCCATTCCAGGTGTATCAGAAATACAAACAGGAATTGTTGATCTGTCAACTAGCTGTTGGGATTGTAAATATGTTATAAATCCTTCTTCATGAAATTCTTCCTGAGTTTTCTCTAACTGTCTCCTTAATGCATTCATACCACCACGAGATTTATTCCAGAACAGGTTTTCATTTTCACAGTGAAGCCAATGAACTGGGCTATTTGTTTTCCTACATATTTTCTCAAAATCTCCTACAAAGTCAAGCAAAATATGTTTCACCGTCAAATTTCGTTTTGCCAATTGATCTCTAGACTGGTCAGTACAGTAGTTTTTCACTCGTTGGGAAAACACATGCAGTTCTTCTCCTGTACATACAAAGATGTCTTCCAAGGACTGGTTAAAAATATCTGGCTTGATTCTATGTCTGGTAAGGATTTTCCTTGGTATGTAGTATTTTAGTTCTTCAGATGGAAGGACTTTCAATACTTCAGGTGTTTTGTTGTGAATAATATCAACAAGGAACTGTCCATGTAGCATTCTTTCCATGTCAATATCTTCAAAAAAGTGCGTAACTTGGATTTCTTTAGATTGAAATAGAACTGATCTTTTCTTGATTTCATTGCGTAAATTTTCGCTACATTCCGCCCAGGAGATTTTGTCGGTAAGTAGCTGGATAACATCAGGACGTTCACTTATCAGAGCAAGCACATTTTCCTCCCTTTGTTTTGCTAGCAGCAATATTTTGTTTTGGTTAGATGCCCTTTTCAACAACGATGATAATAATTTGGTGGATAATGTGCCTTTGCATGTAACAATATTTAAAGGAGCCAATAAATCAGTATTTTCACAGTCCTCTTCAGGAATATTTTTCCATGGAATCTTTAAATTTTCTCGAAGTTTTCCTTTAGTAATGTCACAGTCCAAAGATTTGATTATTGTGAGGGGTGTTCCAGACGAGGGTGTTATCTCCAAACCGGTAGGCAGCTTTGTAAATTTTTTATGCTGATGACCATGTGTCTTTTCAACAGAAGAGTTCCCATGTACTTCATAGGACACATTAAATTTATCTCGAAGTGCATCTGTAACAGCATGATTAGTATTTAATTGCAAATTATATATTAGACAAATATATCTCAATAAATGATTCCTATTACCTGCTGCAGCCCGTAGCTGGCATGATTCTAGAACATATATAAACTTTGATAATTTCGCATCTTGGCTTTCTCTCGCCCTCCAGGTTGTAAGGACACCCCAAAATGCGTCATCATAAGTTGTTCCTTTCGATAATTCCGCATCGACAGACTTAATTTTATCTTCTGGTGTACTCAAATTTCTTGCAATTGATTTCCAACTATTTATCACTATCCCCCAAGCTGGAGACTTTTCCAGTGCCTTAATGATATCAATGAACTTACAATCTGTAATATAATTTAATATTTTTGATTAAGTTTTATAACATAATAAACCATAAATGCTATTTCAAACTAATGTTATTGCGAAAATAATCAAAATTTTACCATCATCGCCGACTATTAAATCTGCCATGATTCTTGTTACTTTAATTTGTATAAGAAACGCATGAATGAAACCTTTTAAATTATTATTACTAGCGCTATTGCTATTACTATTAATTATTATAAATGTAAAACAAGTGCAAAAACGCCCATATGAGAACTCCAACCTGATACAGATGATAACGAATGTCAGCTTTTTGAGTGAATATTGGATTTAGTATGTAATGTAGTCAAGTATTGTTCGTTTTGTTGAAGTTCTACATTCACAAGCTGATAAAAAATGTATAATTCTCAGTGTCTACGAATGTATAATCAATATCAATGTATAATCAGCATGAATCACACAAGTGAGCACAATAAATGATAAGGATAATGTCATAAATTGCTGAAACTGTACCCATATTTCGCATCTACATAGTTTATTTAGTTCACCTAAACTGCAGAATATCACATTAACTGAAATTGTTTAAAGAAATATATTTCATTTAGTTACGACAATTTGCCCATGCTACGTTTGGGTTCATTGACAGCAACAAAACACAAAACAATTAATATATGATTAGCCAAAGAACGTAAAAATTATTTTACAGATGGATAAAAGGCTTCATTTAATGTAATACTCAAACAAAATGAACAAAATTATTTTGACATGCTTACAAGGAAACGTCAACGAGAGTAAGGCAAGGGATATATCACTTTTGGTCAACTTTACAGCGTAGATCACGAGTCATAACTGTTTTCCGTAAAACATTTTCGCCGAGTCATGAGAGAATTTATTCTGAAAACTCCCAACAAGGGGGAAAAATGCAAACTTTTGTTTATATATACATATAAATTTGGTCAATTCCTTATCAATTTTATTTATACGATTTTATTTGTTTTGTAATAAGCATTAATGTATGGTAGGATTAGTGAAGCATAATGACGCGAAAAACAGTAAAACTATTTCCAAATTCGCTGCATGTCATCTTATTTCTTTAGTATAATTAATGCAAAAATAAATATTTACAATGAATTTCCGGGACTAAACGACTTGGCTTATTTATAATTTATTCTGCGCTATATGGTTCACATGTTTGTTTTCGAGTACCCCTACTAAAACTGGACACTAATAACTTAATATAAGAATTTAAGATGCAATCAAATATACACATAGTATCTCTCGTTCCAGCATGTTATGCATGTTTTCCCAATTTGAACTCCTCAATATAATCCACGCAACGTAAATAATCGTAATGAGTATCTCCAAAATTATCTGAATACATTTTCTTTGCGTTTTCTAAAACAATAATGGCTTCCTCGCATTTATCTGCTCTTGCAAGTATTTGTCCATACTCAAATGTACAATTTAACAGTTCAATATTTTTACTTTCCAGCGTACTCTCAAGGCTTTTATTGACTAAAACAATTAGTGAAATGGCCGTGTTGTGGTGCTCTTGATGGGAAAGTATAATTGCACAATTTAGTCCTGCACGTAGTGCCCAAATTGACTCCAAACCAAATTTCTCCTTAAGTTTTGTATAAGCTGTGTGTGCAGCAGAATACGCCTCCTCATATTTTTTCATTCCAAGGAGAGCAGCACCCAATAAATTTTTTGTACTTAATGTGTGATGATGATCTTCACCTAGGACACTTTTATGCTCCTCATACAACTCCAAGAGGGATTTATGAGCTTCTTCATGCTTACCAAGTCTATTTAAATAATTACCGATATTATGCATAGTATTTGTTCTCAGATTAAAGGACGCTTTTAGCACAGGATTTTCATTAATTTTTCCAAGAACATCTTCCAAAATAGCTAAGCCATCTGTCACGCTTCCTTTGTCGCAAGTAAGTAGCGCAAAATCGTGTCTAGCCATGAGAAAAAAGTGCAAGTCTTTTTTATTTGCGAGGTCGTAACATCGAAAACACTCTTGGAATGTGGAATAAGCTAAGTCATACTTGCCCATATTTCTAGCAATGGCTGCTGTCATAAAGAGCACATTTGCCGTGAACAATTGCCCCTCTCCTAAAAATGACTTACATCCTTCAGTGACATTGTGACCCAATTTTAATGCCTCTGAATATCTCCCTTGTAAATTATACGTCCAAGCGATTTCTGTTTGTACAGATAACAAAGCCATTGGTTTCGTTCGAAGTTTACATTCCTCTTGAATACGTTCAAGATAATATAAGCTGGTTTCAAAATCACCAGCAGAGCTGAAGATTGAACCTAAATTCCTTTCAAAATCTAAAACCCTTAATTTGTTTGTTAGTGGATTATGTTTTATAACTTCTACCGCGTTCTTGCCAAATAGACCTGCTTCCGTGTATCTTCCACAAGATCGTAATATTTCCAGTATACTATGTGGCAGCTCTAGGTACTTACTAATTAAATCAGTACTGCTTTTGGCAAAGTTCCAAGCAGAAATAGCATGGACTATAGATTTTTCAGCTAAACATTTTTGTACAAATCGTAATGCAGCGTCTAGGTTTTGATACTCCTTTCCAGAACGACGCAAATCGATCCTTACAACTTCCTGCACTAATCTATGAATGCTAAAAATACTCTGCCGGGCCTTGGGAGTTATCATTGAATATTTTACCAAAAGGTTAACAGCCTCTTTAACCATGTCCATTGTACATTCGTCCAAATTATAAAATGTATCACGATGATTCTCCTCAGGGGAAAAATATGCCGCTAAATTAAATATTTTTAAAGCCAGGTAACCATATTCTGGGCTTTGCGCTATCTTCTCTATTGTTATTTTCCACGTGGTGAAAGTTGTTTTTGTGTAATCACTTTCTAGCTCATCTGAAACTTCGCTATCCAAATACAATCCGGTATTTATTTCGAATTCATCCAAGTACTTGAGTATCGTATAGTTACCCATCTTTTGTTCTTGGTAGATGAAAGAAATGGCTTGCTGAATTGCAAGCGGAAAATATTGCAAACGCAATACTAGCTTTCTAATGTCCTCGTCAAAAGAATGGTTTTTTATTTCTAGCCCATCTCTCACGAATTTCATAGCTTCGTCCTGGCTTAATATATCCAACCCGACAACTGGAGCGATATTCCTCCAGTCTTGATGACGTGAAGTTATTAAAACATAATGCATCTTTGAACTACTCATTTTTGGTAAAAATGTCTGGAGATATGTGCTTTTCTCTGCGTTGTCATATATGAACAAGCATTTTATATCTTGAAAGTAGTCAAAAATAGCTTGCACAATAGTTGTAATATGCTTTTGAGCGCCATTTGCATCCAACGTGCAGATGTTTAATTTATCTTTTGCCAAATTTGTAATCGACCTTATCAGAGACTCCTCGCTGTCAGCATTAAGCCAAATGACGTTGTTATCAAAATCTTGCTCATAAACCTGCGCAAACTTACGAGCTAGTTGAGTTTTGCCGATTCCACCCAATCCGCTTACTGATGCTATGTGCGATATAACTGCTCGCTGGTTTGGTTCATGTAATAATTCATACACTTCTAGTAATTCAGTTTTTCTGCCAACAAACAAGGAAGTAGGCTCCTCCAAATTATGCAAAAACCTTGATGACTTCGAAGGTCTATTGTAGTTTACAGCAGCACTATAACATTCAGACTGCCGTTTTATTCCTCGGGATGGTAGTAGTCCAACATGCTTTGAAGATGTTGAAGAATTAGCATCAAAATGTTCGTCATCGATTTGGACACCCCCGTTCTTAAGAATTTGAGCAGCGTCTGTTTGAAAATGTTCTTCCAGAACTTTAATAAAAATGTTGTATGCTCCAAATCTCCGTTTTAATATATTGAGGAGAAACAAGTGGCACTTAAACCGACCATAACCATCATAGTCCTGAATACGTTCCTAAATATTCATTTAAATAAATTATCATATAATATGTTTTCCAATACAATTCAAAATTATTTAAAAATCTGCCTTACAAATTCAATAATTTCCGTATTTGTGATTATTCCTTGCTTTTGGAGGGATCTTAAAAGATGAGGATTGTATTCTGTTAACTCGTATAAATCGCCTGTGTTCCTTTCTAAGATTTTAACTTGCCAATCTTCCATCCTTGTACAGGTGTGCAGTTTCAAAACGACTCGGAACACAAATCTGAAAATAAATCTGTGAGCTTAGTCCTTGTAGTATGGTTTTAATTTAATTTTTAATCCAGGTATATTTTTATGATGTACTTTTGCAACACCACTAATATATTTTTATTGTACTTGCATTAGTAAAAAATCTACAGTATATATTTGTCCGGACAAGCGTGAAAAACTGACATAGTTCATGATTCCAAAAACCCTTTTGCAAACGCACATAACACCATATAATATGATTTACCACATTGCATTAGGTTTATCAGACATTATATAGGTTGCATATACATCTAATCTATCTATCTCAGGATATGGAAACAATTAATAAATATTTACGTTAGCAAAATACCACGTTACTCATTCCAGAAAGACTACTGTTAAGTAAGCGTATAAATTGAAGATGGTCTAGTTGATGTTACAAGTGGCAAAAAATCTCTCATATCAGTACATGTAATGTGTACGAATAATTGAGTGTCTTATCAGTAGCTGTCATTGGAATATTAGTCATAAATGATCATTACATGCCTACTGGGCCCATTCCATACCATTAAATTCTCCACAAAAAATATTTATTAAAATATTATACTGAGAAACGAATTTATACTGATATCTGATGCTGATATCACCACACATTCAAGAATTATAAAACAGACAATCGAACAAGTAAAAACTGCAAAATTCATGGTGCCAGAGATATGATATAACAATACATTTTGAAAAGCAAATACCGTCAGGTTTTTGTACAGAAAAAATATAGTTTTTAAATGTTCTGTAGTGGCAAAAGGCGGACTTGATGGCATATACTGCCTAAAGCAGCACATAAATACATTAATACCATATTTACGGAATAAACAATAAGAAGTGGAACAATAAACAACTACTAACGAGGAAAGCTCACCAGGTGTGGCAGTAGTTAAACCTTTAAGTGATATTTTTAATTATCTTAGCTCACATGAAGCACGTTTGTGTGATTCTTTCTCTTGAATGGTTCTTCCAGGGGTAGAGGAGGGGATACGTGACTTTACAGTTTCTACAAGTTTGAACATATGATTAACATGGAACACTTTATCGATGAAAACCTTAAGGAGTTGTACAGAATAACAATTTATAATCCACCGGTTATAGACAATATTGTCAAATTCGGACTCATGACCAAAATTCAAGTTGATGAATTCGTAAGTTTGTCTCTGTGCAAAGCATTTTATATATTTAGTGTGTGACTCCTATTTAAAAGGATACAAAATCTAAAAACTTGGATTGATGTTTTCAGGAACGTATAAAGAAATATGAAAAATATGGAGAGTTCCATAGTCACAAGTTTATATATGATGTTCTGCATTCGAGACGCGGAGCTTATGCTATTCTAATTCAAATTTTAGAAGAACACAAGCAAGCTGATTCTGCTCAACTTCTGAGAAAAGGGTTAAGCCTTTCCAAATTTTTGCACGACTTGCAAGATCCTTGCAGATCTTTTGTTGGCAGAGAAGACACATTAATAGACGTTTACGAAAAACTAATAAAAGTAAATAATACAACAGTCATCGTACACAACATATCAATAAGTGGATCAAAAGGCATTGGAAAGACCGAATTGGCCAGAAAATTTGGACAGGTTTACCAGAAGGATTTTGATAATAACGTTATTTGGATCGATGCAAAAAATGAAGAGGCTCTGACAAGATCATTTGTAAATTTAGCAAAAGATAAGTTAAATCTTGAAACAAAAGATGCCAATGGTACAGATAAAGGTGTAAATTTAATTGTGAATGAATGTTATTGTTATTTTCACGGTGTCAAATGCTTGTTTATATTCGATAACGTGGAGAAAAGCAAATACCTCAAGAAGTTTTTTCCAAGAAAGGATAATTCCGAAATGGTTTATGTTCTCATGACTTCACGTGATTTGAGCTGGGGTAGGTCTGTTCAAGTTGTTGAGCTGAGTGCTTGGAAAGAAGATGAAGCCATACAATTTATTACCAAAGAATTATGCATGGCAGACAAATATTCGAATAAAGATATTACGGAGTTGGCTAACTTCTTACAATATTTTCCACTTCGTATCCAGGAAGCTATTTCATATATAAATGATAAGAATCAAATGGATGAATATACAATTTTGAATTTTTTAAAAGATATACTTGATAGTAACTAAAGAGAGGAGAAACGTATAATCATGTAGAAATCCTACAAACATTAAGGCACCAAATAAATTACTTGTATGCTTAAACCTGAACGAACCTGAATTTAAGTACAACACTAGTGTTCTAAAATTATGAAGACTACGATGACCTAGGTTAAATAGTAATGACTCATTTAACCTAGGTCAACAACACCATGAAAATGATTCATATGTCATTTTTATCCTGGAGCGTGAGAGAAACCTCGATGATCTGCTTTTTAAGGAGCGTAGCTCTTAGTTCTAGCTTTAATATTTTCCCGTTCTGTTTTCACTAATCATAAAATATAATCAATTTTTCAACAACTATTGTTATTTAGGAAAATTTTCTACCCTCCTTTTTCCATTATATTTGTATGGTTTATTTACTCTGATGGCATCCAAAAATGCGGAAATGTCCTTACATTAGTCCTTTCCGATTGTGGTATTTCTTCTTGGAGCAGCAATGGAATGCATTATTTTCATATTGGTCGTACACAACTATGCGGTACATGTCCATGAGCAATCAATCGTATCAAAGTATGCTCTCCAAGAGAACACATTGCTCTTACGGAGCTCCTACTATTGAAAGTGTGTGAGGTAATGTCAACCCTTCAAGATTGAGTTTGGGTTAATCAACTTCTGGATCGGTTCATCGTTGATGTTGCTGAGCAAGTAGTTTAAAAATGAGTAAATATAATTTATAACGAATTAGCTGTGGATATAAAATAAACTGTGGAGTCAAATTAAAAATCAAGATGAACAATAAGCTACTTTTAGTCGCAATAATTTAATAATTGTAATTAAATAAATAAATAAATTGACATTAGTCGTCGTCGAACTTATTTTCTTTACACTTAATGCTTCCACATAAACATGTTTTAACCAAGTTCACATTTTTCGCTAACAAATTAACAAAACAAACCAGTTATATTCGTGAAGGATAACATAAAACTATAAATCAAGATTTTAAAAGTTGAATTTCTATAAAACAAATCGAAGTCTAATTGTATCCTGTAATTTCCTCAAACACGATTTTAATGAATTTCCCAAGTTCTTCAAACCAGGATTCGATAAAATCTACAAATTCTGCTGCAAAGCTTGATTTGGTTGGTGATAGATTAATGTCCGCTCTAGAAATGGTTGACCGTCCTTTATCAGTGTCAGTTGTGTGATTTCCTCCAAGAAAAATAGGAGGGATGTCTTCGTCAGCTTTGAAATTTATTTCCATCCATTCTCCGTCATAATCATCTTCGACAATATTTAATTCTTCATCTTCCTCCTGGTAAGCCCCAGTTAAAGTTAGGTCTTCAAAACTTACCACGATATTCATCAGGTTATCAGAAATTTCCACATCTTTTCCTTTCGCCGCGCCTGTCACAGCAAAACTAGGAGAAAATAAATCGAAAAATTGAATATCGTCATACATTTCAAACTCACTTATATACTTATCTGTCATTGCAAAAACCGAAAAACCACAAAGTAGCTCACATTTGGATGTGAAGTAAAATCCCGATTAAAAATATTCCACTGGAGCTGTTGGTCGTCATGATTAACTTCAGTTTTCCAAATTACCACATGGACTGAATTCTTTTGAGCATGAAAAAAATGCACTAGAGACTCGTATTTCCTTAATGTTTTTTATCATTAATTTCTGATTTTTGAAAGTATAATTTAGTCTTCTAAAATTTTGCTTGTATTTATTAGCTCTTGAATAATGTTACTGGTCACGTAATCAAAGCTTGAGTCTTTAATGTATAAAAAATACCCACCAAACCCAAAAACGATTATGATAACTTCGAGTGATGATACAGCCCTTTACAATACTTAGGTTAGTTTATATGCACAAACTTACATTATAACACTAGACACTAGTTCAGCTTCGAGTTTCAGACTGATATCGGTAAAAGATATAATGCTCTTTAACACACAATGTGTCAAATCCTTTGAAGACAAGTATATATTTAAGTTCTGAGATGCCTACATTGTCAGAAATCAAAGAGAAAGAGAACGAGAAAAAGGGACTCAGCACTCAGGGAATGGATTATGAATGAGTTATATTTATATTGTTACAGTAGTTTTTTTCCAACACGATACCTATTTATGGAATGGAGTGAAGACCTGTGCACACTGCACTGCACTGTGCACTGTTCAAGAGTCAATGCTGTCGTTCAGCTAAGACTATAAGCATAAAAGGTAAAGGATTTTTGAGAAAAAGGTACATGCGTGTGATGCGTGCATGTCATATATTTTCAGGAATAAAATAAAAATAAAACGTCTAACCATTTACATTTAAACATGTTCGCTCAGTCATTTTTTCCAAGAATTGTTTCGTTTTAAACCTCTTAAAAACCTTGCGTACCTCATGAAACGTACTGTTGCAAGCTATTTGCTAATTTAACTACCTCGACTACCTACCTGGTCGGAGGTGAAGGTTCTCTAGTATTGTTTGCCTGGGGTACATACTAAAAGGTTTCCGTAAAAAGGTATGGAATTCATGATCGTGAACAGAATTTAGTCACTCTCTTCCGCCGTGGTCGGATGAAATGTAATAAAATTGTTTGTGCTGGAAAAATATTTTATGGCATAAAAACTCCATTACGATCAAGTGAAAGTAAAAAATATTGTTCCTTCTTGAGGTTATACTTTGACACCATCATGTCAGTGGACCTTGCTCGAATTTCTTTTGTCATTTTTCTGAAATGTCAAGTGTAAGTCATTTTCCGGGATTTTTTATACAAATAGCAGGTCCCACGTTGAAGTTAAAATTGTGCATTTTTATTCTCAGATTGTTGGTAACCCCCTCCACAGGGACGGAACATATCTGGAATTATCCACTAGGCAAGATTACCAAAATGACTGTATCAATTCACTCAAGTAATGGCCAATCTCCTTCATTTGATTTACTGGATCCATCTGAATTGAAGGATTTGCATGAATACTTGGACTTGGACCATAAAAGCTACACAACGACAAAACCAACGAATTCTTTGTCCTCTCCCATTTCAGAAAAAGTTCCTGTTACAACAAGCATTCCAAAAACGGCTATAGAAAAGCGCTCCCAGATAGAACCAGCTAGTGCGAAAACTTCTCCAGGAAAATATTCCAGTGCCGATGTGAAGCTTCGGTTACATTATATCATGGAGGCAGTTTTCTTCCTCTGCTTTGTTCTAGGCTATTTTATTTTTCTTGAAACCCAGACCGAATAATCAGCCATGTGTGAAATTTCACAATGAGCTTGAAAAAGTTTAAATATTGTTTCCTCTTTTTACAAAAATACCGTCAACCGTGCATGGTTAGATGCATTGATATTTTTATTACTTGTAAAAAAGGACAGGGATAATTATGTATGTATTTTAAAATTGTCTTTAGTCTTATTGTTGCTTTGCTAATATTTCTTCATAATTATAGTACGGATTACGGAATCCTTTTTACAAATATTTACATTTTATTGCATTTGTTGATTTTATGCATTTCAGAAAAGAAGTAGTTCAATTAAAATTAAGAAGTTGAAATCGCTTCTATAGTCATAAATATAAATCGACTTTTACAGACAGGGAAACGGACAAGTGTTCTGATGAGTTTTTACCGTACCTATGCATAAAACAAATTGGGCAAGCATAAGCACTAATTTTAGATTCTGTTTTCCTTCTTTTACCATTCGATTTGTTTTTATTTGCAATAATGTAAGTGTGAGAAAAATGGGGGAGGCAGATCGGCAGTTGGTGCGTTCAACAGGGAATCGACCATCTGTTGGACATTCCTTGATGGAACGATGTAAAATGAGCTGAAGGACAGTCATCATGATTCAATTAATTCTTATATCTATATGGATGGGCTTCCCTGTAAAAGTCTCAGTGTTGAGCACCTCGAAAGTTTCTCAAAAGTTGTCCATTTTCGTTTCAAACATGAGTTTTTCAACACTTGAACTATCCTTGTTTCTCTTTACTTTACTGATCGTTGTCACTCCAGTGCTGTCACAACTGAATGAGGCGAGGAATACAGAGCCGACTTTGAACTTGGTGAAAACGCGGAGAAGGAATTACTGTTACAGAGATTCTGCCTTGGCACCGAAACTACAAGAGCTTCCATATGGAATAGCCCATGTCGTGTCCAGTGTGTACAACCGCATTTCAGTTAACTCTGCCTGTCAGCCGATTCTCTTCAGCTTTCCTCAACCCACATTGGATCTGAATGACTTGATAGAAAATCTGCTAGTGAGCTTGGGACACGGAATGCCCATCATTCAATTCCATCTTTGGCTCTTTAATCCTTTTCTTCATACAGCATCCAACTCGTCGCAGCTTCTGCTAAGCACCATTTTCTTAAGAATACCTCAATCCTGCTATTTTTTCATCATTCTCGCTCCAGAAAGGAGGCAGCTCGAACAGTCCAGCATTCCCATCCAAATCAGTGACATGTTTCGAGAATCACTTGGCGAGGATTGGTTCTCCTCCAGCTATTTCCTCCTGGTCAATGTGCACGACTCTTCATTCCTTCAAATCAAGGAGTGGAGTATATTCAGAAAGAAGCTAGAATTGGTTTGCATTCAGAACAAAGGGCGTGAGCGGTTTATTTTGCAAACATACTGCTCGGCGTGCAATACCTCTTCAAACTCTCCCATTCTTGTCCAAGGTATCGATCCATATACAGGACAGGAGCAACATTTCCACAAAGACTTGTTTCCCAATTTTATGAAAAGTGGATTAATGAATAATTGGGTCATGCGATCCAACCGCTACACAACGGCACCGTCTGTCACACGAATGCGGCAGTTGATGGAACACAGGTTGCCCAAAACTCTGCTTTTTAAAGAGATCAGAAACTTTTTCCACCATTCCGCTCCCCCAAATCACATTATCTTGGCTTGGATAGACGGGCATTTGAAGTCAGGGCTAAGGGACTATGTTGAAGAGATCGAAAATGGAGGTCCATTTACCCTTGGATTACAATACTCTCCGTTAAGCAGCAAATCCTCTCTGATTGGTTTCACATTCCCCTACGCCGAGCATCGACTATCAATGTTGGCCAAGAAGGAGACCAAAATTTCAAAATGGCAGATTCTCTTTGAAGAAGTAAACTTCACGTTTTTTCCGTTGTTTGCGCCCACCATCCTGCTCACTAGTGTTGTCATTGCATTTTTCAGATGTGCCCCGCATACAACAAAAACATTGAAGAAGAATCACCATTCCATTTTCTTCCGTCTTAATGACTGGATGATTTATTTCATGTCAATATTTTTCTCCCAACAATCACAACCATCACTTGGGAACCATGCCACAACTCCTGTATCTAAACTCATCATTTATTTAATTGGAATGGTTGGCACAATGTACATTGGATATATTCGAGTAAAAGTCGCCACTGACTTGGCCACAGAAACAAAGGGCAAAGTCATCCAATCAATTTACCAGTTAGATCCGTCTCGTGTTACAGGAAAGGAGGATTTATGGCACGGAGGTCGCCTGGAGACAAACGACGAGATCTCTCGTCTCCTTCCATTCCAGAATGCGCAGCAAGCAGAGCAGCTGAAAGACGAAAAGAATCCTCAGAAACTGGTCAACTTGAATTATTTCTACGAACCCATGGCATGCATCAACAACATATTCGCTAAGGAACGCTACATTTGTTTGGCGTTTGAGGAATACAACCAGTTGGTGATCCCCACACTACCCGTTGATGTAAGAAACAAATTAGCTGCGAAAATTGTTGATGACCTGACAACCACTGAACATCATAGTGTTGCATACAACAAAGATTTTCCTTGGGGTCATGAGCTCACCCTTTTCCTCTTGCATCTGGTTGAATCTGGAATCTACGACTTTTGGATGAGAAACCTTAGTCTAGCTATTCCTGAAACCAATGAGGACAGCGGGGATGACGGGGACGTGGCTGATGGACAGGATTTTGACAGCTATGAGCTACAACAACAAGGAATGGAATACTTTGTGAATAACTTCGGCAAGGCAGTGGTAGCCGTTATTATTGCCTTTCTTATCGAGCTAGCAGGTTGTGCCTTATGGAACCACCTAAGAGAAAAGAAAGCCCTTGAGAACATGAAATATCGTCTTTGGAGAATTTTTCACTTGTGTATGGATCGATTACGGAGAGCTACTTTTCCTGCTTTCGTTATTTAGGAATAATTATACCATGTCGAGTCAGCATGTTTTATCATCAACAAAAAGCTAACGCTCACTTCATTTCATGTCATCTCACTGATTTGTTTTTGTTTGAATTAAATGATAAATGCTGTTTTATTTAAATGCTATTTTATTGAATTAAATTAAATTTCGCAAATTAAGATTTTCCAGCACAGAAGAGAACGTGTTTGGGTTTTATACTAACTGTAGCTGAAGGTGAGAGTGTTCAGATAAAATGTTAGGTTATGTTGTTGGATTGTGGTCAAGGTTAAGAATGTTTCCCGAGCTATACATTCAGTCGTTTTCAACGGTGTATAACAATCAAGGAATTTTTATCAAGGCTTAGAGCTTACACATTAGATTTGCTTCGTTTTGACTGTAAATGCTAGTTAATTAGTAGTAACTGCATATATCGCTAGATAAAATAAACTCAAATCTGGCATTCAAATATGTATTTTAATTATCATATAAATTAACATCTACTAAATTTATTCTTCTACTGGAACAGCGTCTTTTCCAGTAGAACTCTCATTTTCAGTTGTTGCCGGTGTTGTAGGTTGTTCCATCTCTTCTGGAGAACCGGATGTCACCTCATCTTCAGTTTTACTTTTTTGTGTTTCACACCGTCTATCTCTTGATGTTTTCATTCCTTCCAAACATACGCACATCCCGTGACCATTTGTTTCATCCCTGAAAGCCGCACAGTGACCTCCCTCAACACAGTATCCACTGGTGTCATTCATCCTACAGAAGCTGCCTGCCAATCCTCTACACATTTTCTTTTCCACTTCAAAATACTCCAATTTAGAACACTGACATTTTCCATCAATACACTCTAACTTCGCTATACGATCACATTTTGTAATGTTATGTGCTGATAACACGGTGATAAGTGAAGGTCTCCTTCACTTACAAACCTAATCAATCAGTGGTTAACTAACAACACAACGGGTAATATATTTACTGGTTTATTATTATCC
>JAHZNA010003944.1:0-15230 GCA_027743935.1 Sinodicranocentrus sp. ZH6 | reverse complement strand
ATATAACTTCGCATACAATATGTATATGCCTAGCTCTTCAAATGCACTTCAAGTTCAAAGCTAGAATATGTTGCCTATGTAACAATGGGGTATCATAACAATTATAATGAGCGATAATTATGTCCGGCTTTTTTCCGACCAAGAACAGTTTGTTGCACTCTAGTTGTATTAGTACCTCTTTGCTATTGATAGTTACCTACTCCTTCCCATCCAGCCCTACATGAATTTTTGAAAAGTGGCATAATAAACCCCACATGATGATAGCTTATATTTAATTGCTGTCAATAATATCAAGTGCTTACTGTTGTCAAGAAATGCGTTCATAAAACTTACCATTTCGGACAACGGATAAGCAGGTGTGTAGCATATCTTGTTAATGCCAACGCAATATTTCATTTACCTGCGACCCCTCAATTGTATAGGTGATTCAATTAAAACTCGTCCTAAAGTGGAATCCTATAGCTAGGTGTTCCTAAAAGTACTGGAAATGCTCATTAATAATGCAAGAATCTCGCCACGCCTAGTAAAATAAGCTTGGAGGACGACAAACTGAAATAAAAACTAACGATGAGTTGAAGCGATGTATTTTAAAACAATATTGGAACTCCCGGGTAGCTTTATATGGACGCTTTAAATAATATCCACCTCTCACGATTTTAATAACCATATTTAATTGCAGAGAAACAAGGATGACAAGGCCTAAGGAATATGAGCCTACCTGGCAATTATTTTGGATATTGCATAAATGATAATGGTGATATCAACCTAAAAATTATATTTATGTGTAATGAAGAACTAAATGTTTTACTAATCCTAGCGTGACTACATAACTGTCGCCATCGACCGACTGTTATCTGAAAGTAAATTCCAGCTTTAATATTGCCAACAATAAATTATTATTAGTTAGTGAAGCCGGATAGTATAAACGATGCAAAACTACGACAAATGGTTTATTGTTTGCTCAAATGCAAAGAAGGCTAGTCGAAAAATTTCACTTACATTTTGAAGCATGCACTACCATACCTAAACATTTTTTTGCTTTAGCCTTTGCCGAAAATCTGCAACTTTTTGCTTGACAGGATGGAAAAAATATTAAAAGCTGTTCTAAACTTGTTCATATTTATTGGCTCTTTCCCATACAAAGTAACAATCACTGATAAAAAGACTTGTTCAGTGTCCTTTAGAAAGAATTTACAGTATTACAAGTGGCTAGTATTATTCTGGATTTCAGTGCTACATTGTTTTAAGACCTTGGTGCTATTCTTCTATTTTAAAAACAAATACTTGAACGAACAAGAATTCGCAAAGTTATCCTTTCACGGAATCTTTGCAGTTTTGTTTGTAACAATCCTAGCATGTCAGACTGTGTTCTTAAAACATGGAGAAAAATTCAAAGAACTGTCAAATGGAATTGAGACTTTATCCGAGTGCTTGGAACGCTGTATGAATACATCAATTTTGTTTAACAAAAACCTAAATTTAGTTTTTATGGAATTTTTAAAATTCTATTTTTCATGCGAGCAAATAGCAGTTTTTGATTATGTATTTTTCATAAATGTTTTCTAAATTTTATTAGCTCTTCACACGAATGCATTTGAACGGAGCAGAATACTCCGAATGTACATTATGAGTGGGTTGGTAACTATTGCTGTCTTTGCTACACTGATATGCATCATTCCCATGTATATTATATACCGTAATGAAGTTTGGAGCTTTGGTTCGTATTTCTACACATTATTCAAGTATTTAAAGTCTCGTCAGGAGGAATGCTGGTATTTAGAAATTGGACCAACTGCAGTTGGACTGATAACCGAGTTGGGGTATATGTTTCTTAGTTGGGGTACAGGATTACTTCATGTACACACTCAACTCTTATATATTCAAACATTTACCACAACGTTGAAAGTTCTAGAAAGGTATGCAAAAAAATCTGCTTTTCCAATAATAAATAATTTTTGAAAGTCAAAGCACTGTTTTGGTTGTTCTAGGCAGTGGCTATATCCCGGGAAATTGAACTTAAAAGCGCAACTTTCGATTTATTCTAAATTGAGACTCGCCACAGTACTGTTCAATAACATCTATTGCATAATATACTATCCGCCGGTGACATATTCAATAACTTTAATAGCCATTCTTGGATTGATAATGGCTGTAAAATTGGCACATTTAACGAATTTCATAGTGCCACTGTTTGGTATAAGTGCAGTGGTTGTATGTGGCATTCTTGTTGTCGTTATTATTACATTCGCTGGACAGGTTCATCATAGCAGCGTTCGTTTTCAAAAGCATCTTGAACAGCATGTAGTTGGTGATCTTCGTGCTCGAAAACTGATGAGGGTGTATAAGGTTGAAGCAATAAAGTGTGGAAGGTATTATGATATTAAAAACATAACTTCACTGACACTCCTTGGTATTATAACTAATGTGGGGGGTTCTCTTTTGATATCGATAAAAATGTGAGTGATAGCATTATAGCACTAAAATTATTATAAAATATTAACCTGTCACCTGTAAAGAAGCCAGAATTATTAGATTCATGTTTTTAGGGGGTTTGTTAGATTAGGATATAAATGTATCCCAGAGATAATAACCTAACATAAATTTGGTCTTCAACACATTGCCAGGATCCGGTGGACAGCAACATGGACTGACAACGGACAAATATAATCTAATCAATACAATCGGATAGACCCCATCTTTTATTTCCCCATTTTGAAAAATAAGGGTACTAATAATATAGCTATTCACAAAATTGACAGTTTAATTATTATTGTGTAGATAATTTTATATACGAATAAGGCCTAAGTGATCGTATATAGGGGTAAAAATATATGTATTTACCTGTGCAGTCATCATGACTATGACAAACGAATCATTTATTTTGCCAACTATACAGGCTGTCCCAATGAACTTATGATTAAGGTCCTGTTAGATATTACATTTTCATATCTGCAATTAATTTCTCCTGACGTTAAAAAACGTAATGGTAGTACAAACCATACTACACATCTACAATATGATTTATTGTTTGTTAACAGGAGCAATTAAGAGAAAAATATTCTCTTGCATTATTGCATTTCAAGATTGAAACAAACCCTTCATATTGTAGTTATAGCCGACTGGGAATTTGTTGAAAGCTCCCATTGAAATAACATGGGGAAAAAAGTGTAAACATTTTTTTCATCAATAAATAAAGCTTAAAAAATAAGTCAGATTTTGTATTTAAACTTTGTTAAAATTCGTTACCGTATTTTAGTGATGTAGCTTTTACTATTTTTCGCCGCCCGCGTTCGTCAGTACCTTTGACATGCATTAAAGCTTATCACAAAACACATAAAATGATGTGATTAGTAATTAGCAAGGAAGTTTACTAAAGTGTAAATAAAAAATCTTACGTATTTTTTATGCTTTATTTGTTGATGAAATAAAAAGTTTACAATTGTAACCCATTTTCTTCTAATGGGGTTTATAGCATAAATTCGCTCATAACTCACCAGCCAAACATGCGTTTTACGGAAAACGGAGTTCATATTTGTGATTTTCGCTGCAAAGTTGACCAGAGTTGATATGTCACTTGCCTTAACTCTCGCTACACTAAAAAAGGTTCCCTTGTAAGTGGAACGTGTATCCTTTGCCATGTATTGATTGATGTTTACCAACTACTCCTTCAACCACGTGAATACATGACGTAAAGTGCATAAATTTTTAATAAGGGGTATTTACGATTACAGGTTATGTATATTGGCTGTCAATAATATTAAATATAATTGCTGTTGATTTCAATGACCGTTGTCAACAAATTCATTTATAAAAGCAACTGTCCTTAACCTGCGTCAAACGTCAATTCGATGGAATTCATTATACTCAAGGTAAATTGGAATATTGTATTAGCTGTGTGTTCCTAAAACTACTGTAAATGCTCATTAAGAATGCATGAATCTCTCCACGCTAGAGTACATAATAATATTCATAGGAAATGAAATGACAAACAAAATGTTTTACTAATCATAGCGTGTCTACATATCTGTTGCAATCTCAATGGACTGACTCTAATCACTTTCAGGTATTTGATAGTAAATTACATTTGTTTGTCAACTTTAATTAACTGTGAGTAAACACTGGAATGGTAAGCGAAATGAAACTAAGACAAATGGTTCATTGTTTGCTCAAATGCAAAGAAAACAGAACGCAAAAATTTTCGCAGCAGTCATTCCTAAGCAGTTTTGAAGCGTTTTTTCGTAAGGCAGACCACCCACAACGTTGTGCTAGAAAGGATGGAAAAACTATTGAAATCTGTTCCAAACTTTTTCATATTTATTGGCTCCATCCCATTCAAAATAAGAATAACTGATGCAAATACTTGTTCAGTGTCCTTTCGAAAGAATTTACAGTATTACAAGTGGCTAGTATTTTTCTGGATTTCAGCCTTCCATTGTTTTAAGACCTTAGTGTTCTTCTTCTATTTAAAAAACAAATACTTGCAGCAAAATGAATTTGCAAAGTTAGCGTTTCACGGCATCTTTGCAGTTTTGCTTATAGCAATACAATCGATTCAGGCTGTGTTCCTAAAACACAGAGGAAAATTTAAAGAGCTATCAAATGGGTTGGAGACTTTATCAGAGTATTTGGAACGCAGTATGAATATAATAATTTTGATACTTGCCAACTCCAAACAAAATTGCAATGGGTTCTATAAAAGTTTCTAATTTTTATTAGGCCTTTCCAAAGATGCATTTCAACGGAGCAGAAGGCTCAGAATGTACATTATGAGTGGGTTATTGGCTAATGCTCTCATTGCTACACTTTTATGCATCACACCTACATATATTTTTTACCGTAATGAAGTCTGGAGCTTTGGTTCGTATTTCTACTCATTTTTGAAGTATTTGAAGTCTCATCAGGAGGAATATTGGTATTCAGAGATTGTACCTACAGCAGTTGGACTGATAACCGAGTTGTGGTATTATTCTCTATGTTGGGGGACATCACTACTTCATATACATACTCAACTCTTATATATTCAAACATTTACCACAACGTTGAAAGTTCTTCAAAGGTAAGTACAAAAAATTATCAGCTCTTTCTATAAAAAAATTTCAAGGTTAAACAATTTAAGAGTTTTGGCTTTTCTAGGCAGTGTATGAATCCCGGAAGATTGAACTTAAAAGCGCAACTTTCTCTTTACTCTAAGTTGAGACTTGCCACAGTACTGTTTAATAACATATATTGTATAATGTACTATCCTCCAATGACTTATTCAATAACTTTAATAGCCATTCTTGGATTGATAATGGCTGTGAAATTGGCACCTTTAACGAATTTTATAGTGCCACTGTTTGGTATAAGTGCACTGGTTGGCAGTGGCATTCTTGTTGTCGTTATTATTACATTTGCAGGACAGGTTCATCAGAGCAGCGTTCGTTTTCAAAAGCATCTTGAACGAAATGTAGTTGGGGATCTTCGATCTCGAAAACTGATGAGGGTGTATAAGGTTGAAGCAATTAAGTGTGGAATATATTATGATATTAAAAATATAACTTCACTGACTCTCCTCGGCATTATAACTAATGTAGGGGGTTCCCTGTTGATATCGATAAAAATGTGATACAGCTTTTACCTAATTGACGAAATAATATGGTATGGTATCATTCGTATATATAGTCATTGAATAATTGTCATGCTTTCAGGTTACTTGGAATTCATTATAAATGTATCTCACAACAAAAGATATTAACCTGATATACCTTTGTGCTAAGTTTTGTCATACAATACTTTGCCAGGATCGGACGGACACTTATGCTACAATTAATCCTATTCAATATATCCCATCTCCTAAAATTTTGTTTCGACTCTTTCAGTTCACCATTCTAAGAATTAAGAAGGGTAATCTTAGCTATTCACACAACTGGCAATTTTCAATATCATTAATGCAGATAATTATATCTACGAACATAAAAGTGATTCTGTATGGTTATTAAAAATGTATATGTAGTTATTTACTTATTTTGCCTACCGCATCGCCTGTCGCAATGAACTGACAATTTATTTCCTGCTAGATATTACATTAATTTCATATCACACTTAATTTCTTGCGAGTTGAAAACGACGTACTGTCACCAATACACATACACAACATGGTTCATCGTTTTCTCAATATCTTAGATACATAGTAGTAATTAAGCAATTAATATTACCTTACATTTAGGTATTGCAAAACTGGAAGTTAATATTTTAAGAATTTATTTTTTGAATAACAGAAAAATTTATTGTCTTGTTTGGATTTTAACAGTGTTTATATACAGGAAGGGAAAGGCATGTAAATTTTATTAAAATATTTAATAAAAGAATTCACAATAAATTTATATATTATTATGTCATGCAATAAGTCTGAAGTTAAGTAGCAAAGGAATTTAGTAAATATGCCCTTTCTTTCTAGTTTTGTCTCCCTTGAAGCCAAATCCTACGGAGAGTCATCCCGACCCCCTCTATATAAACCTTTCAAATAGTCAAAAGTAGATTTAAAGCCCCATGTCGTCCTTTTTTCTTGCTTCCCTTTGAACCCATTGCTACCAACATTAGTCTTTGATGACACGACAGTAGTCTCAATAAAGACATTCTTTCCAGCATAATTTATGCAGTCCAAAGCATCCTCTAGAGATTGGCCATTGTGCTTCAGCTTCTTCAAAGTACTCACCAACTTTACAATTTCTTCCAGAGTCGGAATAGTCCCCTCCCCTTTCTGCATCGCTTTCTCTAACGCGGATTTCTCGTACATGTAAGACTCCTTGGACAGTTTAAGAAACTTGAGTGTTGTTTGATTTCCTCCACATGTGACCTTGTCATCCTCCTCCCTGATAAGATGATCTAGATATTTCTCCATCCCGTCGTTATACGGGGTGATAGCATTAGTTTTCAGAAAATAGGCAAATCTCACGGTAGCCCTTTCAATTTCTTTAAGCTCCATCTCATACTCCTTAATAATGGCGTTCTTCTCTTCAATCATTCTCCGCTTCATCTCTGCCGCGTTTAAGTTCTTCTTAAGGGACTCCGTCACAGACTTATTTTCAGCCGGTCGCACAACCTGAATGGAGTCGTAGTAGACGTGCAGGTGCTCTCTGTAGTGATGCCTACAAGTCAAATCCCGGCACCAGGAACTTTTGTTCATTGCCCAGCAATCTATCAGCCCAGGATCTCCAACAATGTCTTGCTGCACCCCTTTCAAGTGACAATGAGAATGGCACACCTGGACATATTCTGTGGTCATAACGTCGTTCACACCAACAGTCCAAAGCTTGACACATTTGGAGTTGGAACAGACAGTCTTTGGATAGTCAAGTTGCTTGACCACGATCTCAGTTCTGTCGCTCCATTGTTTCTTTTTCAGTTCCTTGATGTCCTCTTTTGTCTTTTCGATTACTTTCATTTCATCTTGCATCATGACCTTGTTTATTTGAATGTTCCTGCTAATTTCTGCGAGGGGCCTGATTAGCTTCAGAACGAGTTCCCTGGCATGGTTGAGGCTGAGTGTGTTTTGAATCGGGTGAGGAGGAAGTCCTTGAGTAAGCGGACAAGTAGTTATTTTAACAAATATGGAAGATGTCTTGACTAGAAAAATGATTACCAATTAGCTAAATATTATTACCTTTAATATACTCCAACATTCTTATAGTTTCAGTTACAGATGTATTCCAACTGTTAGTGAAGTTATCCCTCTCCACGTCCCCAAACTTGACTGGGGGGTGGTTCTTCACAGCGGCGAGGAACCGATAAGCCTCACTGTCAAAACAGTATACGGTTTCCTGGCTGGTTACAATTTCTACTTCGTTATTTTCTTTCAAGAGAGTCTTCAAAGCTGGCATGGTATCTCCTGGACGGTAAAAGGTTCCACGTGAGTTGGTAAAGCAGAATATGATATTCTTGCTGGCGTCACGATGGAGGTTGGTGAGTAGCTCTTTGATGCAGAACCGAAACATAACGTTGATTCTTGAATTGTTTGGTTTGAGGAGGATGCAAATCCCGTGGATTTCTTTGAAGTTGGAAAGTTTTGTCAGAATAATCTGAAAATTTTTCTTGTCCTGCTCAATTCCTCGAGTATCTCCCACCCCAGGTGTGTCAATTAACCTGACAGTAATTTTCCGAAATGAAAGGAATACACTCTTGTCTGTTGTGTAGCAGATTGACCCCCTTTAGTTACCTCATTTTGATCAGACCCAGTGCTCACAGTGATTTCCTCAAAATTTTCATCATAAGCTGTAAACTTGGATGGTATCAGGGCGGTAAGCTCACGAGCAGCTTCAGCCTCTTGTAAGGATTTATAAGTGATGAAGTTGATGAATCCATTTATCCATGTAGATTTTCCCACTCCAGTTTCACCAAGAATGAGAATGTTGAGCTCCTTGAACTCAGCAATTAGTTCTTCAAAGTACTTGTCTGAATGACGCTCAAAAGCAATCCCATGGTTGGGGTCAGGACATTTGAACTCCAGCAAATTGGCTAGAGCTGTTCCACAGTTGCAGTAAACGTGATTATCGAAACCGTACTCAATTACTTCACTACAATTTATGCAGATCCATTTATAGCTTATGGTTTGCTTGCAGCTAGTTCCTGCGCATGAAATGAAGAGAGGGATTCGACTATTTGGGCTTACAGTTGTTCTCTCCATGCCGGATATAGATTGGGCAAAGGGTATTGCTGAGGTCATGTTTTGATAAGCTAGTAAATCCTTGCAGATAACCTGTCCACCTTGATGTACCTGAACGCAACTGGTTGTATCTTCTGGTAGGAGGGCTGGATGAATATCACAGTCTACTAAGAAGTACTTGCATTCGTCATTTTTTCTCTTTAGCTCTTGAAAAAATATCTGACAATTTCCAGACCAAGTTGAAGGGTCCTCTGCCTGAGAATTTTGTGTGAAGAAAAATACAAATGTTTTTGTATCAAAATTATTCAAAATTTCGACATTGAATGAAACCCCTAGTCCGATATATTTGGCTCCACTTTGAATGAGTGACTTTGCAAATGATATTTTCTCAATAAGAATCCCCCAAAATTTTAGGAATACCGCAACAGCTCGAGGAGACATCGAACTTGATTGAAACTGTTCGATAAGGTTCTCCAAATCGAGTACACTCTTCTTTCCTGACCTCAAATCTTTAAGAAGAGATGATAACTTTGATCGAAGGAAGGATTCATTTATAATCATTTGATTTTTCTTGACAGAAATGGTCAGGAAGTCGTTTTCCTTGATGCAGCATTTGTAGTCAAAGGCATCCTGGTGAAAGTCATTCAGCTGCTGGTGAGCATTAGACATTTCATCGAAAAATTGAACCACCCGGAGTATACAAGCATCGTCAACCGTATGCAGCATTATTAAAGCAGCTTTTATACAAAATTTGAGGTTCTTTCGAAGAAGTGAAAGTGGAGTAAGGTGGAACGTGAGGGGCTTTCCTTTTCCCTGGTTGCTGGTAAGAACTAAGGATGGAATTTGTTTCATCAGTGCCAGCGCAGACTTACATGTTGTTGGCAAATGCTCATTTTTTGGAAGAATGTCTCCATAAATTTGAATCTCAAACTGGACCTAGTATCGTTCTCCTCATCAGCAAAATCAATGTCATTTTCCTTGATAGATAACCTCATTTTCTTCAATTGGGCGGAGAGAATGGTTCCAATCTCTTTCACCTCACGGTTTTCCCTATTCTCATAGGTACACGATAGTACAGTGTTGGCTCCCCAGGATATCCCTGTCACAACATGAGTTGCCACTCCACTCTCGATCGCATTAATAGCAAAAGTTCCTCTCAAATATTTATGGTAGATATTGAGCTCCTCCTCCTTAGTTTTGATGTTGTAGAGAAGAGAATTTTTCACCGTCCGGGCTGACTCTTTCTTGTCATTAAAGTAGCGCCCAGAGCCATCCAAGGGGATCAAACCTGCTAGCACAGACACCTGTAGTTCTGGCTTCACGTCAAACTAGGAAAATTTCTCGGAAAACGTATCGCCGTTGATGAGATGAACATCCATAAAAGCAGAATCTTCCACTTTCACTGCTTCCTTTGGAACAATTTTCTTGAAAATAGATATCCCACAGAAGTTGTCTGTTCGAGTGTCATATAAATCACCGATGGCTGCCATACGCCCAAGCGCAGCTCTTGTCGTCACCTCACGTTCCATTTTCTGAAAAATATAGACCACAATTAATTAGCAATACTAAAAATTATTCAATATTGTTTCTTTCTCTTCATTTTCAACTACAAATTTTAGATTACCTTACCTTGATTTTTAAAACTTGATGATGGTGATAAATTGGCTAAATTAACTGACAGAAATCAAATCCCACCATTCACTTAAACTAACCAGTCTGGCTAGCTAACCAACAGTCACTAGAGTAGCGAATAGAAATGGCTAAATAGATGGTCTCAACATAGTTATTGCTGTTTGAGTGAATGAGTAGCTTCTTTGAAGTATAAATGCAGATAAACAAAGTGAGAAATGAGTAGATAGCAGGGATTGAAGATCTACTTAAACGTCATAAACACCTTGGAAGAGTTTTTATATTTTCAACTAAAACTAAAATGGAGTGTAAAAATTCCTGCATATAATGTGCAAGTACATTTACACTATTACAACTGGACGAAATGTATGAACTTAATTTTATGCAAGAATAATAGGATAAGAAAGGAAGTTTAGTTTAGGGTACATTATTTTTCTTCTGTCTTGGTCTCAAGTCGAGACTTTTGTTCATACGCAGAAACATTAAAAAGTAATAAAAGCTGACTCTGCATCTCCAGAGGAATAACAGGATCTTGGGTCATGGAAAATTTGCATCAACAACCACATTTAGAACATGACTATAGACACATACGTATATATTTATTGTGTCTAGTCTAGATTGCATTGCTACATTATCATGTTTCTATTTCATGGCAGAACCATGACTAAGATCGCACGAGTAAGCAATCTTCATATTTTTTACACGATATTACAAATATCTACTGACGGAAGTAATGGTAGTTGTGTGATATTTTTTTGAGTGAAAAGGAACATGCTATTTTATATTTTTCTCGAGAAATATAAAAATGATTGCTTTCGTCGATAGAGACAAAATTAATGTGCATATTATACTAAACTTTTGCATTTTCCGGAAATTTGAAATTCCATTGTAAATTTGATCATCAGGATATGAACATGTGCATGTGTTATTTTCGCATATAAGTCCTCCTTGAATCCCGAATTATTCCATACATATCGCTATCGCAAGACTTCCCTTCATTCCAAAAACAAAATCCATTACTATCACGCGACCCTCTTTAGCAAAAACAAGTATGAAATTGACATTCTCCCGACATTCCTTGCCCTCATTACAAAACCTTTGAAGCTTTCTAAAGCACATTTTTAAAGCAGAGTGAGAGACTTGATGGGTATCACTTCACAGACTCCTTAAGAGCTACATTTTAAATCCATTACACTTAAATAAAACTGAATTTGAATTTGAAATCCAAATCTTCTCTGCACTTTTCATACGAGTGGCATTGTTCACCAAACTGTTTTTTAAATAATGCAGGTGTTATACTCAGCTCTCAGTGGAGCTTATATGCTTTGCCATGTATATGTATTGATTGATATTTATCTAACTACTCCCTCCACCCCGTAAATACATAACGTAAACTGCATGAATTTTTAAAAAGGGACATAAACCAGAAACAGGATAACTTATATTAATTACTGACAATAATATAGTATTTGAAGTTGATTACAATTACTGTCGTGAAGAATGCATTTACAAACCAGCAATTTCGGACAATGGATATGCAGATCTGCAACATATATTGTTCAAACACGGAGGAAAATTTAAAAGAGTTATCAAATGGAATTGAGACTTTATCAGAATACTTGGAACAAAGTATGAATACATTAATTTTAATGATTGCCAATTGCCAACTCTTACATCCCATTCTCCATTAATTTTCTAAATTTTACTAGCTCTTCACACAGATGAGTTTCAACGGAGCAGAAGGTTCAGAATTTACATTATGAGTGGGTTGGTAACTATTGCTGTCTTTGCTACACTAATATGCATCATTCCCATGTATATTATATACCGTAATGAAGTTTGGAGCTTTGGTTCGTATTCCTACTCATTGTTGAAGTATTTGAAGTCTCATCAGGAGGAATATTAGTATTCCGAAATTGTACCAACTGCAGTTGGACTGATAACCGAGTTGGGTTTTTTTTTCTCGCTTGGTTCGGGCACAGCTTTCCTTCAAGTATACACACAACTCTTATATATTCAAACATTTACGACAACGTTGAAAGTTCTTCAAAGATATGCAACGAAATTAGCCTCTAAATAATAAATAATTTTCAAATTGAAACAAAATTTCTGGTTTTTCTTGGCAGTGTATAAATCCCGGAAGATTGAACTTAAAATCACAAATTTCTCTTTACTGTATAGTTATAGAAAAATTGCCATGCTTCCTAGGGCTAGGAACTCCTAGCAAGGGGTTAACTGGATTAGGTTATAACTACATCCCACAAAAGATATTAATCTGATATACCTTTGTGCTAAATTTGGTCTTTCAGTCCATTGCCAGAATCGGACTGACAGCCAGATGGACTGACACATAATATTACAATTAATACTATCTAATATATCCCATCGTCTAAAATTTTATCTCGACTCTTTCATTTCACCATTCTGAGAAGTAATGGTAATCTTAGCTATTCACATAACTGGGAATTTAATCATTAATTTAGATAAATATGTCTGCGGATACGATACTTAAAAGTGATTCTGTGTAGTCATTAAAATGCATATGTACTGGCTTATTTTGCTAACCGCATACCTGTCGTAATGAACTGACAATTTATTTCCTAAATCAGACATTTTAGGCTATAATAGGTTGCTTTTAATTTATATCCCGAGCTTTCGTTCAGTCCAATCTGAACATTTTCAAGAGAACAATTTATTTCCTGTTAGATATTACATTACATATCTACAATTAATTCCTTACGATTTGAAAACCAACCAATACACATAAACAACATGGTTTATCGTCTGTTCAATATCTCAGAGAAATAGTAGTAATTAAGTAATTAATATTATCTTGCATTATTGTATTGCAACACTGCAGCAAGTTCATCATCACTTATTTGAAATGCCACCGACTTGTTCCATTAGGCTGCAGTGATAAAGGCTTATTATGTGAATGTCTGGATTGGCTTGGCTTTAACAGTATTTATATACAGGAAGGGAAAGGTATGTAAATTTGATTAAAATATTAAATAAAAGAATTCACAATAAATTTAGATATTATTATGTCATGCAATAAGTCTGACGTTAAGTAGCAAATGAATTTAGTAAGCATGATAATTAAAAGTGCCCTTCTTCCTCCTTTTGTCTCCCTTCAAGCCAAATCCTATGGAGAGTCATCACGACCCCCACTATATAAACCTTTCAAATAGTCAATCGTAGATTTAAAGCCCCATGTCGTCATTTTTTCTTGCTCCCCTTTGCAACCATTGCTACCAACATTAGTCTTTGATGATGGATTCACGACAGTAGTCTCAATAAGAGCATTCTTTCCAGCATAATTTATGCAGTCCAAAGCATCCTCCAGAGATTGGCCACTGTGCTTCAGCTTCTTCAAAGTACTCACCAACTTTACAATTTCTTCCACAGTCGGAATAGCCCCCTCCCCTTTCTGCATCGCTTTCTCCAATCCAGATTTTTCGTACATGTAAGACTCCTTAGTTATTTTAAGGTAGTTCAGTGTTGATTTATTTCCTCCACACATGACCTTATCTTCCTCCTCCCTGATTAGATGATCCAGATATTTCTCCATATCATCATTGTACGGAGTGATAGCATTAGTTTTCAGGAAATACGCAAACTTCACAGAAGCCCTTTCCACTTCCTTTCGCTCCGCTTCATACTCCTCAATGAGGGCGTTTTTCTCTTCAATCATTTTCCGCTTCATCTCTGCCGCATTCAGATTCTTTTTGAGGGACTCTGTCACCGACTTATTCTCAGCCTGCCGGACCACCTGGATGGAGTCGTAGTAGACGTGCAGGTGCTCCCTGTAGTGATGCTTACAAGTTGAATTCCGGCACCTTGAAGTTTTGTTCATGGCCCAACATTTTATGAGTCCAGGATCTCCAATGGTGTCTTGTTGCACCCCTTTCAAATTGCAATGATCGTGGCAAACTTGGACATATTCTGTTGTCATCACGTCATTTATCCCTACCTTCCAAATGTTGACGCACGCCGAGTTGGAACAGACTGTCTTTGGATAGTCAAGTTTTTTTACTTCGATCTCAATTCTATCAGTCCACTGCATCTTCTCTAGCTCTTTGATATCCTCCTTGGTCTTTTGAATTGCATTTTTCTCGTCTTCCATGACAGCCTTGTTTGTTTGAATGTTCCTACTGATTTCCGCTAGGGGTCTGGTTAGTTTCAGTACGAGATCCCTGGCATGGTTGAGGTTGAGGGTGTTTTGAATCGGATGGGGAGAAATGCCTTTAGTGCAAAAGTTTCAAGGGAATATTACTGCATGATTAAATCATTTATCCAAAAACCAAATATTAAATTAGCTAAATGCTTTGATACCTTTTATATACTGTAACATTCTCATCGTTTCGGCTATGGATTTAGTCCAACTCTTTCCAAAATTTTCTCTTTCGTCAGTTGTGAACCTAACTGGAGGATTGTTTTTTACTGCGGCAAGGATTGATCCTTGAATTGTTTGGTTTGAGGAGGATGCAAATCCCATGGATCTCTTGGAAGTGTGATAGTGTAGCTAGCATATTTTGGAAATTTTTCTTGTCCTGTTCAATCCCTCGAGTGTCTCCAACACCAGGTGTGTCAATTAGCCTCACAAGTGTCCTTCCAATTGGAAATGGATACACCCTTGCTTCTTGTGTCGCAGAGTGTCCCGTCTGCTGGATCTCATTTTGATCAGTTCCAGTGGTGACGGTATTTTCCTCAAAATGGGCATCAAAAGCAATGAACTTGGAAGGTATTAGGGTAATTAGCTCGCCATCCTCAGCTTCTTGCAATGATTGGTATGTGAGGAAGTTAGCAAATCCATTTATCCAGGTAGACTTTCCTACCCCAGTCTCTCCAAGAATGAGGATGTTTATTTCCTTAAATTGTGAAATCAATTCTGCAAAGTATTTCTCAGAATGGCGCTCAAAAGCAACCCCATGCTTGGAATCTGTACATTTAAACTCTA
>JAHZNA010003943.1:0-15733 GCA_027743935.1 Sinodicranocentrus sp. ZH6 | reverse complement strand
GAGGACAGTAAGATGCCAGGCTAGTAGACCCCTTTTCATGTTTATTATAGAAATATTCATTACGCTGTTTCTCAATCTGATCACTTGAGCTCAAAAAGATAGGGAAGGAAATCAACAGTTTCTAGACAATTTTACCGCATAGCCTAATGTAAACAGCTAGCAAATCTAAGTCGAAAGCCTCTTCAATATCACATGACAAAACAACACGAAATTCATCCTATTATTACCAGTAAAGAAAAGGAATTTTTTACGTGGGATAATATTATGGACCTTCCTGTATACTTTATACTGTTCAACAGCTTTCCTGTATTGTATAACCACATAAATTCGTAATAAAGAATGGAGATCGTGGCAAAGCAGGAGCGAAGAGATTGAAGAAAAATATTTTCATAGCCTCAAGGCATTTTCCCTTCAATTCCGGTAGCTACTTTCCTTTTGAAATTTTTACGAGCTTCATTCGTTTCCACTATAACATATCTGTATACAAGGTGCGTCCGCCTACCTTGATATGTTTTTCTTTGTCTTCTGCTTCGTGTTGCTTCTACTTAACTTGCACACCTCTTTCCTTGGTCCCTCTCTCCATCTCTATCTCTTTGCTCGACTCCTTCACTTCACCCTTCACAAGCTACATCATTCCATGCTCATCTTCTTATCATCAATACACCTTAGCCAACCAGTCAAGCAATGGCAATGAAATGATTGTATATCTTGTACAATCATTATGATTGTTATTATTATAGAAACCGGCTCGAGGAGTTTTTCAAAAAAATATTTGAAGCTACACATTGGTAAAGTTTAGTACCGCGGATTATAAAATACCTAGTTAAAATAGGATTTTTTTTATCTCAGGTTATAAGATTACTTGTAGAGACCTATATAGATACCGAATTAGAGAATTTTCCATCTTTAGAATATATTCCTCTTTGATTGTTATTGTAAAAACGATTGAAGCAACAAAAAGTACTGCTCCAAGTGCTCCATTCTATTTCTACCCATTCCATGAAACTTATACGCTAAGAGGAAAGGTATTTCCCAAAACATTCGACGAGGAATGGAAATAAAATGTTGGCAGACCTGCCCTTTTTATTTTTCTCGTAAAGTTAAAAATCCTCCCTTTTTGTAGTAATTTTCAACGACGGGAGACCCTATTCTCCAGGGATGCTTGCTCGAGGCAAGACTGTTTTGTACATTTTTTCATTAACAGTAAGTAAGCTAAATTCACGTAATGGTTAAAGTTGCAGAAGCTAAATCGATCATGAGCACCTAATATTTGAAGGTGTACATATAACATACTGAATTACAAATGGAAACATTCGCGTTATATAGCTAGCTGAACAGACTGATACTTTGATATGGTGGGATGGTATTTGAAAATTCAATATCGTGGTTTACTAAGGATTATTCTTGATCTTTGCCTAGACGTATGTGTTTAGATGTTGAAAACTGGGAATAACGTGGTTACCTGTAGAAAGCTTTTAGTTCTCCACTTACTTGCAAGAGCTATGCATAATGATGTCCGTGTGGATAGCTGAAAGGAGGAATCTGTCAAGAAAGAAATTCTTTGCCTCCAGCCATTTTCTGAGGCGTTTTCAGAAATGACAGGAAACTTTTTCGATCTTCGCTCTTGTAAAGAATCGAGCGAGTACGCAGCTTCGGGGCTGTTATTGTTCATCCATTCTTTTTCTTCCTCCGCCTGCTCTCCCTCAGGTGGATGGATGGATGTGGATGCACGAGATAATATCCATTATAATTCACTGTTATTTACATCTCGTCTTCGTCTTCTGCCTAAAAAACTAGATGAAAAAGGAAAAGGTTGTAAGAACGGATTACCTTCATCAGCATTCCCTTGGTACTTGGTAGCTTTATTCGTGCCTCGTGGTGCACTAGAGTTATTTGTACGCTAATCTGAACCTGAAAAGTTGAAGGGCATGCTTAAAGTCATTTTGATCTTGATGACGATGAAGCATGCATCATGAATCATGAACTTATTGCCGTTTTCTTTAGTCAAAATAAACGTTTACGAACTATAGGAACTTACGAGTATACAAACTACACAGAATATTTATACAAACTTTATAATAATACAGAGCACAGTGGTCCAGTATATTTACTATCATTATGAATTCTTTATTTTCTTCAACGTTTCTTGCTCGAAACGAGAGAAATCGTAGTTTTGCATGCATGCTCTCTTTAGGAATGTTTATGCTTGCAGCGTTCAGCATTTTAATTTTAAGTACCAGCCTTTACTCGCCACTTTATCTTGCTTGATTAAAATATGAGGATTTGTAATGAATGCATTTTTTATATTTTAGGAAAGAACCAAGCCTGCGCCTGTCCTGTACGTACGGGTTCACTTCTACCTTGAAGCGCTGCCACAAACTATGTAAGTTTAAAATTAGTTTTAAAACCCGAGTTAGCGAGCTGAAAATGCTTAGATAGAGACAAATCTTGACAGTTCATTTATCATATCTTTCCATTGTCCTTCTTGAGCTTGAATGTTGTCGTAAAATAGAGCTATTTAATATGCATATTTTTGATCAAATGTCAAGAAAAAGGAAATATTATGTCTAACACAGCACGCATGAGACGACGAAGAAATATTAAATCTCTCTTGACACTTGATACCATGCAATGCCATTGCAAAGAGTGCATGGCAGGAGGTATACTTCCAATCTACCGGAACTGCATGCCTCAAGAGAAACTACAATACATCCTGATAACAATATGCTTTTATGAGTATTAGAAACTTAAGGTACCCATGCCCATACCCATTGCAATTGTACTCACACTTAGTAAAACTATCGAATCGAATGATAGTGATATAAGTTAAAGGTTGACAGCATGAATCCATGTGCAATGTGACCTATAGAGCTATAGAGGATATTTGTTTCGGATTACTGGGACGTGACAGGAATTTCCATATTTGGCATTCTCTCAGACGTGGAAATTTATCTAAACAAACTCATATATGTATCCTATCCACGCTTAAGCTTCAATTTACTCTATAATCTCATGACTGGAGCAACATAAATGGTTTTTGAAAGAAATGTTTAAATCACCTAATAGGCAAGCCATTGTTAATTGTGTTGAGATAAGGTAACTCTTGTTTTATCACTGGAAGGATCATTACCCTTACACCTTATTTACCATTGGTCAACGTTAACATCATTTGTCATATCCTTCAGACAAAATTGAAACAAAATAAAATAAAATGGCACGTCGTTGGCAACATTCCCACAGTCAAAATCCGCCCTTTAATTCCATAAATTAACTTATACCCTAGCCTCAACTTTTCACTAGCAATTATTAGCAGGGGAAAACTACGATGTAGCACATATCCATAGAATAATTACAGACAAAAATTGTGCGTCTTGTTTTGTGTCACATTTGAAATTGATATTATGCAGTTGATGTGTGATATTTTGGAATGAAAGAATGTGAAGTACTTAAAGAACACGGCAACCTTGCTAGTATACAATAGATTCAGTGTAAAAGTTCGCGAATGCAAATAAATCATGTGATCGCTCGTTTGCTCATCAAACTCTTTCTGTTACAGCGATGTCGTGACATTACTTCACTACTATTTACAACTTCGCCAAAATCTCATCGCTGCTCCAAGATGCCCGGTAGCGGATCTCGTGCAGGCTGTGGCATATGCTTTGCAATCCGAACTTGGGGACTGGAGACCATGTCAAGAGATGCCAAGATGGACTCATACTTTGAAGTCAACCCTTGGACCCGCTCTGACGCGCTCTCATCAAGCCTTAGCAGGGTTGAGTCAGCAAGCTGCTCGAGTAGCATTTATTCGAGCTGTGATACCACAGTACAACATGCACGTGTTTGGCATGACGTTGAAGACCAAAGAGGGAAGGGATGCTCCTGCGTGGATTGGAGTAACTCCGAAGGGAATAGAAATTTATCAGGTAGGGTCATTTCACATTCAAAGTGCATTAATAGATATATGATCTGTATGGCTACAGCGGTTTATTAATTGTTTTTTTATAAATAGAATACTTCCGGTGCATATGAAATTCCTGACCAGCCAAGATTTACATTTTTGTGGGCAAATATAACCAAATTATACTTTGAGGTAAGAAATACTTTTAATTAGATTTAAACAGGTTCTTTGCTCTAATCATCCGTAATAATATTTCATAACTCGTATGAATATTTTATAGAGGAAAAAGTTTGAAATTCGTGGAGTGCCCTGTCCATGGTTGGGTTCAACACAGAAACTTACATTCACTGCGCCCTCAGAGCTAGTCCCTCGCCATCTCCTTTTACTTTGTCGATCCACACATCAGTTTCCTTTGACAAACGGCAAGGTACTATTTTCCTCTGATCAGCAACACCACAACAACCATCATTTAGGCAATGGTAACGGAAATGGTCACAAAGCCTCATCACTCAGCAGTACCGGTGGTGAATCGAGCTGTACCTCCACACTTTCCTCCACAAAACACGACGACAACAAGATGCTGGACTTGTCCTTATGGGCTGATGGTCTTCTTCTAACTGGAGAATCTGGTGAGCATCAGCGAGTTTCTGTCATCAGCAACGCCTCTTCCAATACTACCTCAGGCATAGTCTCCGACCGTGTTTACAGTCTAGATGGGAGTGAAGGTTTGCATCTTTTTGATTCCTTATATGCGTCTAACATGTCTTTTTATAAGGTTTTATGTTACGCTGTTATGCATCTGACTGACTGAGTTAGGATACCTTCTAGTACGAAGGGAATCCTCGTTAACCAGTCTCCTCCAGTCCTTACCGCACTCTCTCAAGTGCACACATGCAACATGCATTAATCGGAACACGTAGTTGACTGTGCATAGCTTTAGGCATAATTCTATCCAGTGTACTAACAATGTAAATTCTATTTTTTCGTTTCTTCAGAAGACTTGGAGATACGAGAAATCTCGGATATTTGCACGGACCGAACCCACCATACCAATAACTCCACTTCGCTTGAGTCATTAAACCACAGCCACAGGCATCCACCTCCTCCGAGACCTCATCATCTCTCCAGACTTCACGCTGGTAGTCATCATATTGCTCCCCAGAGCTCAACAACTGGTTCAGACGCAACTACAGCCTTGACCTCAAATGGTCACCACGACGGGGATCATCACTGTGAAGATAGTAGTGAAGCAAAATATTGGTATTGTGACTCGGACTGCGAGCAAGACTACGACCAAACTGAGCCGTCCCCTTGCCGATCTTCGTTACTTGTTAGAACTATAGGGGAAAAGAGGGGGTGTGCAGGACACTGCGAATGCAATTGCTGCACAGCCGAGGAAGATGAAATTGACGAAGATCAGTCAATAGCTCATCGACATCATAATACTCCGTCTATGGCAAGTGAGTCTACGCTGAAAGCTGTGGACATTTCTTCAGAGCAAGGAGTGGTACATGAATCTGCCGCAAATCAACATAATGGATCATGTGAAAACGATTTGTTTACAGCTCCTCTCCTCAATAAAGGAAGCAAGAAAATCCAAAAAGATGCAGAAAAGCTTGTTACAGAGCATGAAAAGGTTTGCAGTGAGGAAGCTGAGGAGTATAAGCTGGAAGATGAACATGTATACGGCGAAATAGGTGATGAAACGGACATTGTGAAATCTAGTGACTCTAAAAGTGATAATCAAAATCAAGGTAGTATTGAGCAACAATATTCTGCAATAGAGGATGATCAGACAAACAGTTATTGTGGTAGTGAATGTAACAGAAAAGCTCTGAAACCAAAACCAAGGTATAGTTGTGTAAAAATGGTAGATCCACAGAAACGGTCCTGTAAGTGCATTACCAAGGAGAGGTGCTGTATCGTAAATCGCAAGGTTGGTTCTACCGGTGGAATGTGTAAACATAAGACGGAAAAAATGAACGGGGATTTGTCCAGCACATCATTTAATGACTTATCACCGAACTGTGGTAAAGAGTGCAAACGCAGTTACAGTACAAACGTGGTTTCTCCTGCCAAAGAAAATGGACTAAGACCTAAAGTCGCTTCGTTGAAGTGTTTAAAAAGTCCGAAGCATGATGCAAGGTCAACCTGCTGCTCCAAGGTCATTGGAGAAGACAGGGTGAAAAATATGCCATGCAATAAATCGCGACGGGTGATCCCCTCTATTCCTCCCAGTCAACAAATAAATAATTATGTTGAATTCGGAGAGAAGTTGCAGCAGGGGAGATATCCTAGCACTAGAACAGTAAGCGACAACTTCGACACAGACTCTGACTATGTGCAACTCCCACCGTTAATGCCACCTCCTCTCCCTAAAAAGCCAAATTCTAATAAACTATGGAAACTTGTTGGGAAACCAACCAAGGCTTGCACTAACCAAGTGCCCTCGTCACCACCCCCACCTCAGGTAAATATGAGTACCCTTCCTAGAAGAAAACCAGAGTCTATGAGCACGATGCAAGGAAGTCGTTTGGAAACATCAAGAAGCAATTTGGTACCATCTAAACCGTCTTCACGATCTACTACAGCTTTGAACTTGCTGACTGACAAAAGACCCGAACCTCCACCAAAACCCCGCAAAAGCATGGCAGATTTGACAGTGGCTGATGCTAACACGTCGCCAGTTGATGCTAGAATAATTTCGACCAAGCCTCAAATTCAAATTCAGACCGCTTATGCTAGTCCTGCTCCAGTTGCGATTCCAGCTACTTCTAAGGTTTTATTTCGTGCACACCGTGTTCCTCTTCACCACCTCACCCAGCTGAATTCTGGAACCCTACAACACTCCAAAAGTGTGGACAATATTTATGATACTGTTGCTACAGAAGACACATTCATGTCAACAATACATGCTCCACCATATCCCGCTAAATCAACTGTTCCTATCATTATTCGCCCCAATAATTACATTGATGTACATGCATCAGCCATTAAAAATAAAGCTATGTCCCAACAAAAAGTACAAGTATGTAATATTGCGACAGCATCTAAAGTAATAACGCCACATCATGTGGGTCCTGGCTTGATAGGAGGCGTTGGGAGCAGATGTGGAAGTGTTCCAAATAATCTTAATAACTTTTTAATAGGACTTCAAAATTTGAAACCACTTTCGAGAGCACCCATAGTTCATCCAGCAGCCACCAGTTGTCTTTCTCTGGTTCACTCGTCCGGAGTAGTCAGTGGTGCAAATGGATTAATTCCGAGAAAAAAAACAGTAGCCGAGCACGGTCTGCGACAAAATTCGTGTGTTGGGTCTTTTTCAGTACCGGGAAATCCTGGCATGCCTTTGGTAGCAAGTCATCACATTCCTCCAAACACAACTGTGGCAGGAAATCCTCGTTTCACTACTGTTTATACCAATCAATTGACACGATCACAAATACAGCAGTTTAAAGCACAACTGTATTCTGATCTAGACTACGTCATTTTTCCTCCAAAAGATCCACGCGTGAGCCAGCAAGAGTATTTTGACTCGAAAGGTCTTGGTTACACAACAATTAGCAACAGTAATCCAATGTTGGGAAGTAGTATATGTGCGTATTCAATGAGTGATATACCTCCTCCTTACCTTCCTCCTCCACCTCCATATCCAATTTCGGCTAGCAGTGGCAACCTATGCAAGTCATCAATTATAACAAACTCCAATATTCCCCCTCCATTGCCAGGACGAATGCCAAAGGGAGTAGCGGCAGTAACATCAACAGCCAATACAACACCATCATCCATATCAACGGCTAAACCGGTTCCACCTGTCACTGTCCGCAGTGCCTCGACAGCAATGACTTCGCTGAGTAATCAAAGTCTTGCTGCGACAATGAATACATCATCTCTGTACCACCATAACTCATACCAGTCTCTGTATAATGTTGGGTCTACTGCATCCCATTGCTCGTCTTCACAGTATGGCTACTACAGTGGAGGTGGAGTCAGTGGGTTGAATGCGGAGAACTTACAAAAATTTCTATCAACTCAAAGTTTTGCCGGTAGCAACAGTTCAGCAGCAATTTATTACCCAAGTTCGACTCAGTCAGCACCTCCATTGCCACCATACAAAAACAGTGGGAATGTTGTGGTGGAGAATGGTATGCGGAAAGCAGTACAACAGCTTATGGCTAGTGGTCGAACTGCTGCCGGATCCGGAGGGGGTATGATGATAACACCCACAATTTCTACAGCGTCTGCTTTACCGGGTGCAGATGATCGAATTCGAATGAAGTTGTTGTCCCGGTCCGAAGAGTCTTTGTACGCACAGCCGACTAATGAAACCGAAGTAAGACTTCAAGCCATCTACAACCTTCCCCCTCCACCGCCTTATAAAAAGGTTGGAAACAGTGCTTCACATGGCCAGGTAAATTTAAAATTAGCTTTTATTTTATGGAGCGCATATATACAGTATTACATGTATTTATAAGCTCTTTGTGTAATTATTACAAGTGATAATTTAATGATAATAATCAATATTTCCACGTTTAAAATTATTGGCAGATTCAACGACTATCACCGAGTGAAATAGACTTGGCGTCCTTGAGGGCAAAATGTAAAGCATTAGACCTCCCCTTGCTTAAAGCCCTTTGCAGTGATGGAGAGCTTGTGGCTAAGCCTGGAGCAGGATCAAGAAGTCGCGTACGCCCTACTGCACATGCTCATCCAGCATCCACTAACCCTAAACTTCCACCTAAACAGCCTACGTTGCCAGGAAAAACTCTGAAACCAGCTCCACCGCCACCACCTCCATGTACTGTTAGTTCTCAAAAATCCTGTAATATTGCTAAAGCATGATTAACTTTAGAGGTAATTTTAAGGATCGTGTCAAACGTTTATTTGTTAGTTTAGTGCCATCGAAGAAAAGTGGTTGTTTATATCTTATAAATAACTAGTATGAACAACGTCAAAACCTTAATGTGTATGTACTCGATATAAAAATGCTATTTTAGTGCGTTGTGTAATTGTATATCCCACCAAATGTCAATCCGTCACAAAATGTCAAGTATTCATGGACAGCCAGTTCTTACTAAATTACACATAATACAAGTCTTCATTATACTGCTGTATATATATATATGTCTTATGTTGTGCATAGTGTGTTTTAAAACCTTCGAATTCAGAATTAGATTATTTAGAATGTAGTGTATAATAGTGTACTGGTCCTCTGTACATAAATACATTTTTGTGCGTTTTTCGAACTCATCTGCACTAACAAAGTAGCAAGCTTTAAATTTATTAATCAGTTGACGAAGAAGTGAATATAGACGCGATTTATATGCGCAGTACCGTGTTAATATTATGTAAAAGAATTGGTAAGTATTTTAGATTAAACATTAACGTAATTGATACGGGACTGGGGCAAAAATGTGAATTTAATGTGGGCTAAAACATGTACAATCGAATCCCACTTTAAATGGTTCCATGAACTTCTTGTGGCTTTACTTCTGGGAATACATTTAGTTAGTAGGCATAGGGTTGCTATTTAGGGAAACCACGAAAGGGAAAACTCCGGTATTTGTACAGTTATTTGGACATAAGAAAGGAACACGGGATATACCTGAGTTTTGGAATTTTTAAACGATATTAATGTATCAGATGTATCATTGTATTTTTACTCTTAGAAGCTGATGCTGTTGATTAAAAAAATTATCGCAAGCACCCTAGTTTTTAAGTAGTGTTAAGTCCTTAAAATAGCGAATACATAAAAATGGTATTATTAGTACAGAACCTGTTCTACCCACCTGTGTAAGTATAGTTATTAAACGTCACTTCAAGTAGGAGTGAACAAGAAGCACTGTAAACGGTGCATAACAGTAATTGCAAATGAATTTTGCCTCATGCATGCTTTCTGCAAATAGCTAATTATAAACTGATACCCAAAATAGAAGGCCATATTAGGAAACTTAACTTAAGACTTTGTCAGAAATACTTCACAACTCAAGCCTCCTTTCAATATAACAGTTTGAAAAAAAAATTCTTGTGTAATCTTTCTTTCGTATATGAATATTCGTTTTTAGATATTCTGAATCAAGCAGTCGTTAGCAGTGCGATTTCGAATTTTGAAGCAGCTAAATTGAAATTTATAACTCTGACAAAGAAAGTTTTATGAGCGTTGATTTTAAAATAAAATCATGTTTTAAGGTCAGACTGATTAAGATACTTACCTTATAAGCATGAGAGTGTTTTTGTATTTCTAAATATAAGAACTGAACTTTATGTTAAGATTTTATTGACTCATAATTTTGTGCTAAATGACTGACGACAATGAATCTGAAAAAGACAATCCACAAATGGCAATCACTCAAGCATGAACTGTGGAAAGTTCAAAGTGTAATTGAGAACTAAATAAACCATGGAATTTTACTGTAAGAAGCGTACTTATGCAATAATTTGTTACAAATTCCTCTTCTACGCCTTTACTTTCACCGTACATGTAGCGTAAAATTTAACCTTATTTTCTCTCTTGATTTTTAAATCAATCCAAGAAAATTGTTATTTGTTCTGTTTGAAGCATTTTTAAATCTCACAGTCAATCCAATTTAATTCATATATTATACAAAAATACAAATCAAATGTGCCTTAATGTGAGATCTATTCCGCATTACACTTTCTAACTATATAAGTGTTGACAATGTTTCTAACAATGTAAGTATAATTGAATTATAAAGACGGAGCGTACAAAATTGTACTTAAGTTTAATTATATAATAAAAGACAACTCAGGTGAAGTTGGAGCTGTACTCCCAATAATGTACCTATTGTTCATAAATTATTTATAAAATTGCATAACAAATTCGAATTTGACTCAACGATACTTTTCATTGCATTACTACGTTAATATGATGGTTAGTATGCATATTTTTATGTTTTTAAAATTAGACACTTTGTTTATCTTGGGATTATTGTGGATCTGCTGCAGAAAGCTTTCATGCGCCATATATGCTTAATTTACTCTGTATCAAATACCGAAACTGAGCATAGGTATATACAAGTACGCCACTGAAATAAAAAGAAGTATCCAGCGATGATGATGTAATTGGTATCAATATTTTATTGCGGTTAAAATTTTATATAACTTCTGTTAATACATATCAGAGTTAATAATAGACATATAGACGTTATTTTGCGTATATCTACCTAAGCACATATACGCGCTTTACCAATGCATTCCTTTTCTTACGATCAACATAAAAAGGACATTAAACATTATGCCTCAAGCTCTCATTTAAGTTTTTTAATTGGATATATGTATAAATCAACTAAATTGAAATGTTATTCTTTCTTCGGAGCGTCATATCTGTACTCGAAATAATCAAATTATAAATGATTAATTGAAATGAAACTACATGCCTTAAGGAATTTAAGCAACAGCCTTACAACAGTTGTAAACAGCTAAAATAGAAGAACAGAATGGAAATCGACTTTTACCTTTCAAGATTCACATTTATTTCCGCTGTGACATGCAGTTCTTCTGATTTTGCATGATTCCAATCATAAGGACCAAATCTAATCTGCTGACAGTCTTCAATAATTGCCCTCGACCTCACTCTTAAATATACATCAACTTTTGTCGATGAGTGAGTTCTGAGTTGTTGGCAACACAAAAACAGAACTGATTCTTGAACGCTGTCTACAAAAACCGACGTACGTACAGGTCCACCTAAACATAATTCGCATCATACAGATATAGCACATCATGTAATTGTAATATTTGTAATTGTCAAGCTTGTACTTGACAGAATGAAATAATAAAACATGCGCGTTAGACACTCGAAACTGTTATAATATCCTAAAAAATACTTACATAACAATTTGCAGTTTTTCAGATTTACTAAACGCAGCGTTGAAGGTCCGCCTTCCAAAATCAAAATTGCATCTTCACAATCTTTGATTAAAACATCATTTCCATTAAGTTGATCATCCTGGTACAAAACCGTCGTTTTCGAGATATTTTCAATAGTTAAGTAATTGTCCTTTTAATATAAACAAGACAATTACATATCATATTTATTACACTACACAAGAATATTCTAGACTTGCAATCTATCTGCATACAGTATTTTATGTTAGACGATTTCCTTCGCACATACCTTGCACGTAGTAATTTCTCTACTAACTTTTACATCAAAGTTGTCTTTGGCCTGAAAATCAATCGGGCTGTTCAACGAAGGGAGCACTTTGGCTTTGGGCTTAAATCCAAATTTCTTTCTGGGAATTAATGTGTCTTCCTTTTCTTTCAATTTTTTTTCTAGATCACGTATTTCGTCTTGACGAATCTACGGGTTTTAAATAACTTGTATAGCGTTTTTTGAAACAAGCTGAACACTTTCAAAAATTAATATCTCAAAATGGGGTTTTTGAAGCCTTATGTAATCAAATTTTCTGGGAAGTCCAACTCTTATTGCTATTTGATAGGGTATGCATAAAATTTAAAAAATCGGGTCTCGTGAAGTGTCAGAAGGTGTGTTCCGAATTTATCAAAAAATCCCATCCCGTGGTGCATAAACTTCGGCATTGCACACCCGAAACATTCAAGCAACAAGAACACAATCTTATTTTTCATATGGACGTGCACGACTAAACATCCGCAATTGGACAAGATAAGAAGAGCGGTGCAAGGATGATGAGATACTTTAATCTTGGCACTCTTTGAAACCCATCCTTACTTTTACTTTTTCCATTAAATACTTTAATAATGAAAAATTCAGTGATTCCGTTTTAATTTTTTAAATACTTTAATCTTCCCTATCCTGACCTTAGTAAAATTAAAGAGCATCGCTTCAATGACATTTTAAACAGTATACTAAACGCATTGGTCAGTTTTCTCTGGGACAGCGTGTGTAATTTAGAATCCACGTGAACAATTCTATTGGGTCCTATATTTAATTTACAGGATTTCCCGTGTGCCACCATTGTTATATTTTACCCATAATAATTTTGATTTGATGCATCCTTTTTAGGAGGGATTATAAATTCCTAAAATTGCTAAAATATTAATCTAAAAAATAAGAATTGTGTGCAGAAGAGAAGAAGAAATACCTTAACCGAGTACGACGGGAGAAAAATCACTGCGTCATGCAAAGATTTATTTAATTTCTGAATTTCTGTGGATAGTTCAGTAAGTTGTTCGTTAGGAGGTTGTCCTTCGATAGCTAACAGTAGAGTAATCCGTTCCGTGAGGTTCTCTTTACACTTGTTGAAGTGTGACATAAACTCTTCAGATAGCTGACTTTGGGTTTTTGGTTGAGAGGATTGGAGGGCCATTTTGGATGTGTGGCGATATTACAACTACTTGCAATACTCTAATTTAGTTACAGTCCAAACTAATTAATTTGAGTTTCGTATAGCGTTTCTACGATAATATAATTTATCTGTGTATATAGTTAAAATAACACTACGATTTTGACTACACGTTTACTATGGTACATGGTTGCCTTATCTATGCATTATGTCATTTTTTTGGATCATTAGACAGTTCAGACACATAATGTTGTTCTCCTGGCTTCCGTATGTGCATAGGTTTGGAACTGGGACTAGCTGCTGCTTTTAAAACATCAGTTAACTGTTGTTTTGTTCCAGAATAATTTCTGATCTGCAAACAATTAAAAATGGATGAGTGGCAAAATAAGACGAAATGTCGTAACGACATCGATCATTTTGTGTAAGTTTCGCTATGACTTTAAGTTCAGTGAGTATTCAGTATTCGCACTGGTACCTTTCCCAATTCCTGTTCGCTAGGTTTTGCAATTGACATTAAACCAAACGCTAAAACACCGGATACAACAATATATTTTACAGTTATATATAACCTTCCAGCCATTTATTCAGTGTCCCGGTAATGGCACTAATCTGCAAACGAAATAAGAATTAAATAGCTATGTAATACAATACAGTAGATACATTTTACGCTATACGTCTAAAGTTTATTTTAAAAACTGATGAAAACAAAACAAGAACTGCTAGAAATTAAACTATATAGAATAAAGCAAAATATATGGTAAATATCTTAATTTTTCTTTTTTCCGTACCTGATCTGTCTTGTGATTATTTATTTGGTAGTTATTATTACTCTTTCCAATCCTTTGTCACTTGATTGCGAGTCATATGTTGAATGTTGTATGTAATAGGACAAACTCTGACTTAGTTATTTGGGCGTTTGGTTCCAAATTTTTTCATCTGATTCTCGGATCGTTTTATTTTTATCACTCACAAATTCTCCCATTTTATAATACATTTCCAATACCCATGGCGCAGAAGTTCGGGCCTTTTCCCTGATTTCTATAAAAATGTTACATACAACTTATTATTAAACACTCAAAATTTCATAGTCAGCAGTTTGAGTAAAAGGATGCATTACATGAGCATGAAAACCGACACATAATTAAGCTAAATTATCGCAACAAACTTTCACAACAGATGAAAGATCTAGTTAATAGTGTCTGCATAAAAGTCTATAACATACCTCGAGAATGATTAAGCTTATACCACGCAAAGTATGACACTCCACAGGCAATACATTCAAAAACAATTAGCCCTCCAATAATACGAGGAAATAATCCAGGTTTTTTCGGTATTCTAGGAAGCATTTAATACTAATGATGAGTTTTGCACTTTGCACAATATATATACCTACGGGATAAGTCACTGAAACTGATGACTGACGTAAATAACTTTTCTCAACAAAACAGGAATTATGTATAAGAATACGATATCCCGGGCAAGTTCAAAATTTAATTGTCAGTTAGCTCAAAATTCATGTAACAAAATAACAACATCAGCTTGTGTTGTAAAATTAAGGATAGGAGTGACAACTAAACTACTTGGATTCCACAACATACATAGCATTGAATGGATATGGTCATGCGGTTATGGATTTTCATATGTCCGATTTGATAATCGCGCAAAAAATAGGCCTTTGTTTGCATTTCCATCCTAGTCGGAGGAAGCGTATGAGATGAGCGTATCATCATTTTTAAAAAAATGTAGAATCAATAGAATCATCATGGCATACATAGTTTCCTCACGTAAAGCCTATTAACGGTTTTTTACAGAGAATCTATTGAAATATTATTTCCTAAATATTGATGAACGGAATATTATAATCATTAGTTTAAAGATGAGCAAACTTTACGTACATGAACTCTGATGAACGTAAATACTGTAAACACTGTGACTGTAATGAATGATAATATGCATAATATGATGTATGGATAAAATAGTTCTTCGAGTTTAAGCACAACCAACTGTACTGGACCCTTTTGTCTTAACCGCCATATGATATAAAGTAGTAATCACAATAATTTTAAAAAATTCCTACTGACCAGCTATCGGCAGCTATTCCATCATTTCCCGTTCACTGTACATTTCACATTAATTTTTATACTTAAATGGTGGATCTTAATACTTTTAGAGTTATATTAGTTTACGATGAGTTTAGAACGGGTGAAGAGGACATTTTGATTTAAATATTTTATTGCAGTCAAACTTTCAATGAAAAACTTTCATCTTCATCAGGACAAATATGAGATATATTCGTAATTTTTGAACAGATGTAAAATATTAGTTTGTTGGTCATTATTATATAACCTCAGAAAAATAAACTTAAGAATTAATACATCGCCGTCTATAATACATATACGTAGGTTGTACCAAAATTATTTGGCCAGTTTTATTGAGCTCTCATTTCAATATGGGTTAACATTTATGCAGTTTTTTTACACAATTGCCCTCAAGCCTTATGCACTTATTCCACATATTGGCAATCGCCTAGGTCCACCCACTAGCTGCG
>JAHZNA010003942.1:0-13551 GCA_027743935.1 Sinodicranocentrus sp. ZH6 | reverse complement strand
CAAAATTCTTTAGCTCAGTGGCTGGATTCGGATTGCGGATTGTAATCCGTAATCCAAATCCAGGATTCGGATTACTTTAATCCCGGATTATTAACAGCTCTGCACCAGCACCATGAAGCAGGGTCTACAGCACTAGCACCATGCAGGGTCCACATCACCAGCACCATGAATACATTTTTTTGTGATATTATGATTTACCATAGTAGCTTTAGCTGCCTAAATAACTTTTTGTGGACTATGAATTTCTGCAATAAATGGTTTAAACATAAATTACTAATCTATGAATAGGACCTCACCATGGTAACAAAACTAATTAATTTTTAAGTAAATCTGGTGCCGGAGATACGGTACAGTTTGAGGTGCAGGGGACATGTGGCCGGTACTGGGCTGGTACTGTATCCATTCACCATTGTGCTTGATGCTGTAACCGTTGCCTCTGTTGCGGGTGCTGTGGCTTAGTCACCCAAGGTCTGATTCTCGTTTGTACTCATTCATTCTGATTGGACCGGAGCAATGCTTAATACTACGTGTATTTTGCAATGATCCTTGTTCTGTCTTGGTGTTGAGTTGTTGGATACTGTTCCATCATAATCTATGTATATTGGATCTAAGGGACTTGAGCACACTTTACATTCTCTTCCGACAATTTTATGGAACACATGTGGCTGGTACTTTCATGTGGTGTAGTCGTAGTCGATGTGCAGGTTTGGTTAATTGATTACTTAAAGAAGGACCTCGATGTTTGATAAATTGATCACTTGTGTAGTACCAACACTACCAACCAATACGTTACCGATTTGGATTCGGTTTAGCTGAAAAAGTCGGAGGGGACGTAGTTTGTCGTTCAATCTATAATCATATAAATTGAATGTGGTTATCATCTTATCATTATCATCCATAACTGCTGTGTTATTTCCGGGAACTTGTGCGTCGCAGTACGTACTTTAGTATTGTTACGACGAAAGGGATTATAGATAACAGCTGACAGCTGCAACTTTTACAATGTATGTTATGTATATGTTATTTTTTAATAATTCTTCGGAAACGTACGTTCAACGTATATAGTGCTAAAATAAAGTCAGTAAAAATCACTGTTGCATGACGCAGCACTGGTGACAAGTGACAGTCGAGTTCCTCCGAGTGATTCATGAATTTATTATTTATTTTATTGATTGGTATATGTATATCCAGTCGCCAGTCACTAGTCACCAGTTAGTCAGCAGGCGGTGGTAGTCAGTAGTCAGTCATCAGTAACAGTATTTAATGCATTTTGAAAATTTGGTGTTCTAAAAATTCATTAAGAATATTCCGCAGAGCTTTGAGCTTATGTTTCTATTACTCAAATATTATGACTGACTGACATGTAGTACAATCAACAATGTATGACTGAACTGATAAACAACAAACAATAAATCTCATTTGTCGGGTTAGTCCTGATGAAGTGAAGATAGATGAGCGTAGCACATCAAAAGCTTGACAAAATAAACATTTAAATAAAATATATCATATGTTACTGTTGACTGTTTACTGTTCAAAATATTTTCACCAAACTTACTTAACTAATTTAGCTTTTATTAATTTATTATAAATCTGTTAGGTTGCAAAGCAGGTTTATTTCCTTCTAACATCTAAGCCTCGGACATCCAATCTGTTTGCAACGGCTAATTATGACGGTTGATTCATTCCTGTACATGGATTTTTGAAACTGGTAAATGTTTGGCTTTTTGAAACTGGTACTTGCCCTTCCTCTATTGTCAATACCTCTTAAATCCTAATTTTGTTGTTGTGATCGAACAACGAGTTTATCAGTTGCACTCAAATATCAAAAGCACTTTAGAAGTGATTCGAAAAGTCCGAGTATGACGTAAACCGTTACAACTGACAACCTACAACCTATGAGTAAGTGCGAAGTATTGAAGCGTGTTAAATTTCTCCTTTCCCTTTTGCATGTTATCATTTCTGGATAGAGTTAATATTTTATGATTTGTTTCCCTGTCTAGATAGTATAACTGTATAACCACTTCGCCTTTTCATCAATTATCTATGCATGCACAACAACTGCCGACTGTGAATGACTGTTTGGTTTCGACCGGAGTGTTCCGTTGTCAATTGTATGACCTTCAACCTTTCACTACTAGTGACTATAAAAACAGCAAATGTAAAAGGTGAAAGGGTCTCAAAAACCCGTGTCATAGTCAGTCAGTAAGTAGTCTTGTCCTGTTTTCCTGTTTTCGTGTTTTCGAAACAATTTGTTTTTTTTTGTTTTTTTGCTCACTCATGACTCAACCTTAAATTATATTTAATATTATTATTAATCGAAGTTATCAACCGTTAAGAAGTGCAAAGGGCTTAGAGGAGATTCGTAATGTGCGATCGTGATATAACTAACTATTTTCCAAAGCCCAGATCATTTCTACCATTCCATTTTTTAAATTCGTACCACAGTTATTCCTAACTTTCTGTACGGAAGTATGCCTGTTTTACGGTGGCTTAGATCATCCCATCGTACTTCTATAGTCATTGGGTTGTTTTGTGTTTGCATAGTGACCGTTGTTGGTGTAGTGCGTGCTAGTAAAGGTTCAAATCTAGGAGTAGCGGGTGGCAGAATTCTAAGTATTGAAATGGGTCATATAAGCACCAACGATCAGCTTGATGCTGCATCAGACCTACTACGGAAAAGTAACTCTTGGAAGTCGGACCCTCAAGTGGATAACCATTTGAACTTAGTTGACATAGGCAACATGAACAGTTTTAAAGAGCTACCACTCCCAAGGACTGGAAATGGAAGAATAAATGAAGTCAACCAGAAATTAAATAATCCACATCCTCATATATCATTGCCTCAACTTCCATTTTGCAAACCAACTAAAACTACTGTTGGATCTAGTGGAACTCCTTCAGGAGACTCGAAGAAACCTACAGAAAGCGGCAAAAAAGATTCTGAGGATTCTTCAAGATATCATGATTCACATTACGACGATGATATCGAGGTTATCAATACAGCAGAAGGAGTAGTTGACACTGAAACAGATCGAAAATTTCTTGTAGCTACTCTGGATGGAAGGGTAACTCTGTTAAATAAAACTGGAGACCAGCTGTGGTCCGTTAAAACTGGGCATTTGTTTTCATCAACCATATCTTCACATCAGGTATACATCTGAAATACTGCGAATTTGAGACTTGCAAACAAGCAGTTATATACATTACATAAGTATTCCTACATTTCTTTCTTTCCGTTTGCTTTCTGTATTAAGCTGAGTGAAAATGGTAAGAGAATCAACCTAATTCCTTCACTAACTGGTGGTGTTTACAAATATGATGGAGACAGTTTGCATCCTATGCCTTTCAATGCAGACTCGCTTTTGAAGAAATCCTTCAAGCTGTCCAACGATGTTGTTATTACTGGTATGTACGTCGGCTTTTGTACATAAAAAAATTTAAGTACCGTGTGAGTGGGCCAGACCGTCAGATTAATGTATGCATTTTTGTTATGTCCTTGTATTTATTTTTATATTTTAAAATATTAATGTTCTGTGAATAGGTGGAAAGGAACTCCGTACATACGGTATTGATATTAAATCCGGAACACTCCGGTATGAATGCGGGATTTCCGGTTGCGTCGTTCCTGGAGATTCAGAAGTGAATGCAGGTGGTACTGGTACTGAGGATTCAGTTGTTTTGGTCATAAAAAAGCAATTACAAACTGTAAGGGCAATCGATTCTTTAAGTGGAGCCGAAAGATGGAATTTTAGTGTAGGAACACATGAAATGGCATTGGCGGGAGTTACTGAAGGATGCTACCACGCAGAACAAAAAGATGACTTCAAGCGAGCATCTGATTATATCAAAATAGTGATTCCTGAGGGTAGAGTATTTGGGGCTGACCGGGAGAATCGGGTGATGTGGGATCAACAGTTTGAAGCCCCGATATCACAAGCTTGGATTCTTGAGGATGGACAACTTGTTTCTGTTGATCCAATCACAAACACGCCACTCAAAGATGTTCCCTCCTTGTATATTGGAATCCACGATCAACAACTTTACGTTCAGGAAAGCCAATCAATAGCTGGAAAAATGGAGAAATATTTTGGACTTGACGATAAAGCTTCTCTTAAGCAAAAACATTTAAATGTTGTTTGGAAGCCAACAGTTGCTATCGATAAAGACAGTGGGCAAACAGCGTTATCTACAGTATCACCCACTATCAACTGGGTTTCAATACCACCTTCCTCGAACTTTCGCCCTATATATGTCTACGAGAGGGATTCAATTGGTGACTCATTGGAAGATATAAATGACACTAAAAGTGAAGATGGGTCTGATGATTCCGACGAAGATTTAGATGAAGAACTTCAAGATTTAAATTTTGGGGAAGGAATAACCCAAGTAATTGTAATGTCATTGTGGTTTTGGTGGAAGGAAGTTTTAGGAATCAGCCTTCTAACGGCTGTTTTATTAAATCTGATTCTGATGAAACCAATCATGAGAGCAGTCCGAAGTCAAACAATACGTGAAATGAGTGGCTACTTTCAGCAATTATGGAATAGATGGAAAGAAGAAGAGGAATCTAGAGCTTTATTAGCGAGACATTCGTCCAATCTACTGAGTTTACCTGCGCCAGAAGATGAAGTCAATGAAGAAAGCAGAAAACGGAGTACTTCAAGTTCTTCGGCTGCTTCCGGAGGTCCGGGGTCTCCTTCAGATGATCGAGATATTTATTTCAGTAGTCAGTACTTAAATGAGTTCATTCATTGTGGGCTAAAACGTGAGTTTTGTAGATGTACATGAAGGATAATGCACATAAAATTGAAATAGTAAGCATGCTATATGTTAAAATATAATGCACTATTCACTACAGGCTAATCAGCTCTCCAAATCCAACTGTCGACTATACATCTGATATGCTGGGCTCTTCTATATTACCAAACCTTCAGAGAGGCAAATCTAAACCTGACCATTCCAAAATTTCCGTTCCCAATACACCGGGCGAAGAAGTTAATGATGACTCGTACATATTTTTCGAATCTAGTGCAACGAGCACATCCTCCAAGACGTCTTATGTTTTAAAAGAATCTTTAGTTTCTAAGTCTATCGAGTACCAACAACAACGAGAGACCTCAATTGGAATTTCAATTTCTGATGAAAGTTCAGTCACATCTTCGGTGTCAGGTGGCGGTTTCTTTGCTCGGCGACCGACATCTTTAAGCATCCATTCCAGGTTGTCGTCATTTCATGATAACGATGAGATGTCGCATCATGACAGATCGATTACAAATTATGAATTTTCCGAAAGGAAAGAATCGGAAAAAGAAGATAAAATTGATGACATCATTGATGATGATGTTTATAATGTCATGTACTTATATATTCAGCAAGAACTCTGCCAAAAACGAACCCTTCAAGAGTGGCTTCGGTCTGAAAGAAATCGGGATTTATTTCTAATTATCAAATTGTTTTCGCAAATCGTTGAAGCAGTGGAGTATGTGCATTCTAAAAAGCTCATTCATAGGGACTTGAAGCCGAGTAATATTTTCCTAGCAGAAATCACAGAAAATGGGATTGAAGTTCTTACCGTGAAAATTGGTGATTTTGGTTTGGCAACTACTGCGTACGCCGAAATGGAAACAGAAAAAGTAACTGCTACACCACTAGAAGATAAAAGTTTAGGCCAAGCTTCCAGAATTAACCTAACAGGCCATGTTGGAACTCACTTGTATATGAGTCCTGAGCAAGTAAGTTTTTCATGAAGCATGTAACCTACCTACGTCAATTAGATTTGTAAAAATTTTTAATGCTTTGTAATGATATTATTTTACAGTACCATAGAAAACCGTACGATTACAAAGTTGACATCTATTCTCTGGGATTGATATTTTTCGAATTTCTCGTTCCATTTGCTACTGATATGGAACGATACAACACTTTGTCCGGCGTTCGTAAAGTTAACTTTCCTGATAACTTTAAGGATAACTATCCTAATGAGGTAATGTATTAGTATGTAGTTTTATAATGTTATAAATCCGCGTTGTACGGATCGATGCCAAAACTCTAGGAATAAAGCAAAAGAATATTAGGCAATGAAATACTGTAATATTTTGCCTTTCAGCATGATCTTATTCGAACCATGATCTCACATAATCCCAATGAGCGACCTGATGCTGCGAAAATCAATACGTGGCTGAAGCAGCGAATTCTCAGCATAGACAACAAAGACAATTCCACCTCTCATGAACCACAAGGTTTTGTAGATTCACCGTTTTTAGTTGGGCGAAGTGTTTCAAGTCCAGCAGAAATCGTAGTGGGTTCTAAGGAATCGCCTCCAGTTGAGAAGAAAAAACTGAAGCCTAGATTTTACAAGACACAGTCTGTTATGTGACGGGATTTTATGTACCACCTTCAAATTGATTACGTTCTAAAGCATTAAATGCCAAATGCGATTCATTTTTGTGAATGACCCTTGATCCTCTTTGTACAGGAGAATGCACGCGTTTAGTTTATTTAAATAGAAAGAATAATTTAATATAAAATGACGTATAATAATTTCGAATTTTTGAGACAAACGAAACGAGAGCTCGTCAGCGTTTTTGTCGTATATGTTAATTTTGTCTTTGTCGATTCTCAACTGTGATAATATTATTCACGTTATTTTGTTAGTCGCTGACAATTTGTGAATATATGTACCAGGATCAAAATGCAATAAAAATATATGTAAGTTACGTTACATATGTATCATGATAAAACTTTGTAGAAGTGAGAAACTCTGTAAACACTTCGCCAAGCAAACGTTTTTGTAATCTATAACTAGAACTAGACAGACAAGGATAATTTAATTTTACATAGGAAAATATGGCCATTATTGATTTGAATAATTTGATATTTTAATTTATCCGCAAAATATTAGTTTTTCTGTCAAAATATGAATTACTAATTCAATTTTTTGTAAGGTAATGTCATTACCGTAAAGTGTTTAATTGGTGCGTATAGATTTATTTAAAAATGCATACATTGCACTCTTTTCACGAAGTTCGGTGTGCCGTAGAAATATTTAAATACATATATATTAAAAAGGAACTAGAATATATACATCAAACCCTCTAACGAAGGCACAAATGCAAGCTTTAATTTTATTTCATTTTAAACCATTTAGGAACCTTTCCCTTATCAACAGGTCTTCGAACAGGTTGTTCTTGGGACGTCGAAGCGACGTGTTCTTTCGGCCCCGTTTCTGTGGATGGTTGTACTTGCGAATCATCTTCATTATCTTCAACCTTCCTAACTATCAACTTATTCTTTGCGAGTTCTAATGTTAGGTTAGGATCAGATAATCTTGAGTAAAGGTCAGATTTCAGTATTTTTTTATCTGAAGTAGCCTCGCTACCGAAATATATCACAACCATTGCGACTAGTCCTTCTTCAACTAACCTCACTTCATCTTGAAGAACCTTTTTTGGCGGTGCTGTAACTGTAATATTTTAAGACATTTTTATATATAATACGTTCGGAACTCATGATCATCGTATTTTATTCAATCAATGAAAACCCTACACAAGTGAAACTCCATCGACGAATCTGATAGATAATCTCGTAACCAAGACTTAATACTTCCAATGGTATCACTAGTTCGAAAAATCCCTTGTAAAATAAATCTATCAGGAAAGCGGACTCTAATAGCAGTATTTGGGTGATCATGAAGGCTCTTCAAAACAGCTGTCTCCTTTTCTAAGGCACGAAGTTGTTGACCTTTGAAAGGGGCATTTTCTAAGTCGTCCCTATGCACACAAAACAAGGATATAACTTAATGATACATCCGTCCGTCACCGGCATATAAATATAACTTGACCGAGCCACAAAGCTTGGCAGTATTAAATTGTGCAAACATGTCGTTTAGCCCACCTCCTTTTTTGAAGATCTCTGTAGACTGATTTGACATCATTTAGTGTTACATCAAAAAAATTATCATCTTCAGCTTCAGCAACCTCCTGGGTCTGCACTTTTGCAACATCGTCCCCGTAGTACAAAACAGTATCGTGTGGCTGTCCAAGCTAAATTAAATACACATTTAAAATAGTTATTTTCCCACATTAGTGACATAACAGTCAGACACGAAACACGAAAGGCGCTTGAACGTTATTTTATCTCTATTATTCTTACTATAAACAATTCTCCAAGTTTCGACAGTCTTGGTGCTTCACTCTCGCCGTCTTTACTGCTACTACTACCGCTGCCACTCGCAGGAGGTTCCGATTTTGAAGTGCTTAAATTCATCGGTTGATTGTCCTCCATGTTTGGTAATTGTTCACCTATACTATAGCTATCTTTTATTAATTTTGACGTCGAAATCAAGGACTAACAATACAATCAACAGTGACAACTTAGGGTTGACAGCTGATAGTCGAATGAATGAATGAGTGGTGTATGCTTTTCATGGGTAATTTCTCTACAAAAACCACTACGTTACAACGTTACATACTTACGTTTGTTTTCTTTTTTAATGTCAGTTCTCAAAAGAACCAATACCTCAAGGGACAATACCCTCTTTCAAAGAAGTACCTGAGTGACTGTCACGTATGCATTGCAATACGTGATAATTAGATAAGCAATTATATTATAGCAGATCAACAATGACACAACAAAAGATTCTTTTGCAAAAACAGCTAGAAAAGGAACACTTCATTTCATTGGATCATTCCCAAATAGCAAAACCGTTTGCTTAAAACAGGCGCAAAATGCAGGGACTTCAATGACACAACAAGTAAACAATTTGCTCGGGTCCGCGGTAGATCCACTCCACATCCACATATGGGCAAGCATACCATACAGATACAGTACACACACTCCACATTTCATCGTGAGAGCATGCATGTGAGTTCGCTCGTACTAATGTAAATACAAATTGTGCATGTGCTTTCCGTGAGCGAGTTAAATATTTCGACGACGGATTGTTTTCGTGAAGTGATTAGTGCTTTTAAATATTTTGTGTCAAGTGTCATCCAAATAGTCCGAATGAATACTTCTTCAAAAACGATATATCTAGTTGCATTTCTTAATGGTGAGTGGTTTCAATACTTATATCTACCTGACACCTGAAATTGCTCCAGTTTCAGTGGCCAGAGTTAACTCGGTTAACATACTTAATTGTCAATAAAATTAATGAGAAAAGCATTGGCATAAAGAAAGGTTTGAATAAAGTTAGGTACTTTTGATTATAATGATTAATGAATACTTCCAGAATGTGTAGAGGCGACGAAAACCGAATACTTGTGACTTTAAATTTCGAGCAAGCGTAATTGTTGATTGTGAAAAATTGTAGTGACAGAAATCTGAGAAGAGGTAAGATTGAAGACTGGAAAATATAATGAATTATTTTATTGATAAACTTCTGGATGTATTATTAATGAGCTAGAAGATTTAGTGCTATTATATGCAATTTTTGTATTTAAATAAAGTATTTGTTTGTATAGAAGCAGAAAAGAGAACGGGTATTCGCTGATACATCAGTGTAGCTTTGCTCTGTGTCGATTGGCTATTTTATAATTTAGCACTAGCATGGACAAGGAAATCAAGGAAGAACCTATGCAGATGGATGACGATGGGGAAGAGCTAATTGAAGATGTACAAGATGATAGCGACTATGAGGATGTCGAGGAAGACAATGAAGGAGAGACTGAGGATGATGATGATGAAGAGGGTGTACTTGGAGAAAGTAATGTTCGCGCAAAGCCGAAAACAAAAAAAGAAAAACTGAAGAAACTTGGAATTGAAGAAAAAAAAGGAGAAGGAAGTCAATCTAAGAAGGCTGAGAAACCGAAGAAAGCGTATTTACCAGGGATGCAGATGAAAGACGGAGAAACATTAGTTTGTGACGAAAGTGCTTACATTACACTTCATACGTTCTCAACGATGGCACCCTGTCTGAGTTTCGACATCATTCCTGACAGCTTAGGACCAGATAGGACTAAATTTCCTTTGACTGCTTACATCGTTGGTGGTAGTCAGGCTCAGAGGTCTCATGCTAACCATATTATAGTGATGAAGGTTAGATAGATGTTTTAAACTAATGCTAGCGTCATAGTATAGTCCGATCTATAAAATATCAAGAAAACTTGATTCTATTCGTCTGCTGTATAGTTAAGCAACGTTTACAAGACTCAGCCTAAATCCAGTGATGATGAGCTGAGTAGCGATGAATCTGATGACGATGGTATGGATGAATCTGATTTGACGAAAAAACCAGAACTGAATGCAGCTGTTATTCCACATCATGGCTGCATTAACAGGCTTAGATTTAATTTTGTCGGAGAGAAACCCTTGGTAGCAACTTGGTCTGAATTAGGAAAAGTTAGTATTTGGGATATTACAACACCTCTTCGCGCCCTCGATAGCGCTGATGTATGAACAATTTATTTAAAATTAAAACCATGTGTGAGATTTATTTAAATGTAATTCAATCAGCAACTTAATCTGGGCTTTTTTTCTCAGCTTATTCAAGAATATATAAAAAACAAAGATAAACCGAAGCCAATATTTACGTTTAAAGGACACAGAGGTGAAGGATTTGCTCTGGATTGGAGCCCTACTATGCCTGGTTCGAAAGTTATACTTTGCATAAAAGATTGGAGCAAATTGTATATCAGTCAAGTTGATTCATGAAATTACGGAACTTAATTTGTGTGTGTACTTAATCTGGGAAAAGGGGTATTAGCGACCGGGGATATCTCAAAATTCATACACATCTGGCGCCCAAATGAATCTTCCTGGATTGTAGACCAAAGGCCGTTTTCTGCTCACACGGCATCTGTGGAGGATATTCAGTGGTCGCCAAACGAGCAACATGTATTCGCATCATGTTCCGTAGATAAAAGGTGTCATTATTATACCAAGAGTTATTCATTTATTCTATATCCTTCTAAGAAATTAAAATCGTGCCAGAATCGAGATTTTTGAATGACTTTATTTATAATTTATAATATATTAACAATCTGTATAAACTAGTATTCGTATTTGGGATGCAAGAGACAAGCCAAACAAAGGAGCAATGCTTTCGAAAGAAATGGCGCACGAAAGTGATGTGAACGTTATTCATTGGAATCGTAAAGACCCTTTCATTGCATCTGGAGGAGATGATGGCTGTTTGAAAGTATGGGATTTGCGTTCATTCAGTAGTGGCGAAAGTGTTGCTGAGTTCCGCCATCACCATAAGGCGCCGATTTGCTCAGTAGAATGGAGTCCACATGAATCTAGTGTGCTAACTACCGCTGGAGAAGATGATCAAGTTGCATTGTGGGATTTGGCTGTTGAACGTGACCCAGAACAAAAGGCTGATGATGATTTGGTAATAATTTTGTTTTGATTATTTCTGTACATCTTGACACAATGGTATTCTCGTAATTTCATGCATATGTAAGTTTACAAGAGCAATAATAGGCTTATTCGTATGGTGAAATGTGAATTTAGAACGCAATTTAAAAAAAAAACATTTATTTATTAATCGATCGGCCCGATAATCAGTGTATGCTTATATTTTGATCTTTGGTTCATGTACTTTAGCAGGATGTCCCGCCTCAGCTAATGTTTGTACATCAAGGTCAACAAGACATAAAGGAAGTACATTGGCATCCTCAGATTCCTGGAACTGTAATCAGTACAGCAGCAACAGGTTTTAATGTTTTCAAGCCCACTAATGCATAGTATCAATATCAACAGAAAGTTGCAACTCGGATAATGATTTAAATATTCGATGTCGATTATCATATTAGGATTTTGTACTACATTCTTGAATAAAACCTTTTTCGCTGCTATTTTAATAATTGATCGGTATTCATGTATCATTTCATGTTTATGAAAGCGAAATTACGACACGACGAGAAAATTAGATTTTTTTCATATTTGTAATTTCGCGAAGGAATGTATTTGAAAGTACTAATAAGAAGAGAAGAGACTCCATTCAATAAACTCCATGCATTCATCTTACATGCACATGTAAATACTAAGAAGACTATCAATGACGTCTATTACTATTGTAGGACGAAATGCGCAAACGTTCCAATAAATGTTAATATATATATTTGCATTGGGTGTATGACGCAAGTATAACAATTACAATTTAACCTGTAAAATCAAAATATAATGGCAATAAACGATTTAATTTTCTACAATTTGTTACGCAAATATTCACAAATCATTGCACTTTTACATGAGAACATCAAGCGTCACAAAGGTGCAGGTGAAAGGAAGGCTGTATTTAATTAAATTATTTTATTTTATTATATTGATTCATTACATAAACGGATGTATTAATGTATTTTATTCCCTTCATATGCATCATTAACACTGGGTACTGAGTAGCTACAAGTTTCCTAGAAAATTAGAGTCGAGCGAGCGAAGGTTGGTTTTATGCTCTGAAGTTGAACCAAGTATAGAGAAGACTAAAGGAGGTGGAGAAAATGAAGGAAGCAAATACATGACATATAAAGGGTCTTCAGAAACTTTTCACCAACGAGGTACTGTTTTAGGTTGAATATTTATCTAATGATCTCACAGACTTCTCCAAAGAAAACAAAATTATTCGTGAACAGAGAAAGGTTGGAAAGTATCAGGTTTCCCCAGTGCTGCTGACAGACGCTGATTCACATTTTTGTTCATGTTTACTTTCCTCCATTCTCTAATCTAGTGTTAAAAGTTGAGTTCCCTCGCTGCGATTTTAGTAATCACACCTTGGGACTTAGCAGGCCAGTAGACCAATAACTTAATATCTCAAGCCAAATTTAACTTGAGACTTCAGCCAACTGAGCCACTAAGGCCCTTGGTGGATTCTAATTTTGTAATGAAGCGGATTAACCTTTTCCTAAAGATCCATTCCGTAATAATTCCATAGTAAGAATTTTTTGCAGGCGCCAGCCAGTAGTGCAGCAATTGCTGATTTTTGAGGTTTGAGAAATGGAAATGCATTGTACTTTCTATCGCTGATGGTTGTTCCATCCATTCCATCTCTGTTTGCTAGGGGAAAACTGTCTGAAAAAGCCAAAAGCATCGGACAACTAGATACATTTAGGATGAATTAATTAATACAAGATGGTTCAAATCAAAACCATTATAGCCAAGTATGGGTACATACATAGATTTTTTATTGCTCGTACTCATGATGGAAATTGTTTACGTCTGTCAAGAATAGTTTTGGATCCCTTGATGGCTCCATGTTCAGCTGTCAGAAGTTTATCGGGCTGACATGTCCTCTTCACACTTGAGAGATGCTTTTAGGCTTCCTTCTATTCCACCTCCTCCTACACATAAACATATAATCATAACCGTAACAGAACAGTAGTAAAGCAGTTTTGATTACTTCTTGAAAATATAATGTGTACATGTACGATAATCTAGCATCCACGACTGACTGCAATTAAGTAGCTTCATCAGTATACCGAAATTCTTACAAACATACGTGGTGGTTTCGCGAGATATTAAAGAGACTTTATCGAGCTCTCATTTTAATATGGTGCAACCTTTTCAACCAATTTTTTCTACACAAGTAACCTTTAGCCTGATACACTTATT
>JAHZNA010003941.1:0-19291 GCA_027743935.1 Sinodicranocentrus sp. ZH6 | reverse complement strand
ATTGTTTCTGTAAGGGATTTCATCCGCATCTCCGAAACCTTTTAGAAGGGATTATAAAACAACTCATAAGATTGATATCATATTAAGAATTAACCATATAAATGGATTTATAATTCCCAATATATCCTCGTGTTGGAAGTAATTTGTAGCTTTATTCCACTCCAGAAACTTTTTCCATCTCAGCCGCTCCTGTAGACTTTCCCTAGTCCACATACTATCTCCTTCTGCATCTGCTTTGGACAGAAGCTCGTCATCAATAATAAAATGAACAATTTTGTGAAAACTGTGAGAATCTTTCGTCCCATTTTATCCTTTCCCAAATCAGCGGAATTGATTTCGCCAGTGGCTTGTGAGGCTTGATAGACTCGATAAGAAAAAACTTATCAACCACTTCGTCTAATTCATTAAGGTGTATTTCCAACGTATCCACATCAAAACCTAACTGAAGAAGAATGCCAACTTTTCTCGGAAGTTTTCGACGATCACAATTAAGGGGATAGTCTGGAAACACGAGAGGAGGAGCTTTGCATGACTCGTTGATTAATGATAGAGGTGACTTGATAAGAAACGGAATGAGCCCGGGTGAGTAAAAAAGTCGAGTATGCACTCACTTCCTCTGAACCATTTCTCTCTAGAGCCGCTTTGTAATTGGCCCATGGAATCGTTTGCATAAGTGAAGTTAGTGATGTGAACGAGAGATTCCCTTGAAAATAGTTTCGAATTTCAATAAAACTGTAGATTTATAATCCATATTACCATATTAAAAGAAAATGAAAATCACTTACTTTGATAAGTTGCATAGTGTAATCGAAACGTTCCCAATTTTCCTGCTTTTTTGTGTTAAAAGACAGCAAACCCAATAGCATGAGCGCTGTAATAGCTACAAATAGAAAATAAAATTTTGACATTTCCTCGCACAAACCATACCATTTCAGATCCTAAAATACTCGATATCCATTCACGCCAACATCAACGTATGGTCTGATAATCAAACAGTTAAATTTAATTCGTACAAAAATTGGTAAAGTTTGACAGTTAAACGAAACATTATGAGTGGCCATCAAACTAAAAAACATGAACAGTGGAGTCCCGTAAAATTTGCTGATCCGACTGTACGCCATGCCGATAAGCAGCATTCTGAGTAGGAAAAATGTGCGTCGGCTATTTACTCATCTTTTAATTCTGCAAAGTGTAACTCAGCATTAGTTTATGTTCATTCCCAATAATCGCAACGTAAGTTACACTTCTACTATTACTCTTCATAGCGTTTGTATTCAGGAACATCTAATGACTTTCCGAGTAACATTAAAATGGATCATATTATTGCATTTTAATCACACAATATGCATATAAGCCTATTTACTCCTGCCAATGTATGAGAGAGATAAACTTAGCTATGCATAAGTAATCTCTTGGAAGAAATGCAAGAAAATTTGTCACGTGCTATAATGACGAGGTCAGTTGAGGTGACATGCTTTACCACGTATTTACAAGAGGGGTAATGCAATATTTCAGCTGATATAAATATGGTTAAGGTTAAGCACTAATCCTGTAATCCTATTCCTACAATTGGTAAATATCCGCGTTTCCTTCCTTCCTCAAACCGGTTATGTAGATATATCGCATGAGATAGATGGTTGGTTTAGTTGTTCGCAGGACTAATATTGGCTGATAGTTTTCCATAAACTCCTAAACTACACATTGAATCCAGTTTAATACTTATTACCGTTTTCTAGCTTTGCCAGACCTTACGCCCAATTTATGGTTGCCATTTTTGCCTACTTGGTAAATAGAGTTGAACTAACCATAAGATAAGGGATAGGTCTAACTCGTCTAACACGAAATGACAGAATTTGAAAGTCGAAATATTATTTTACAGATGAGCATGCTCACTAATAGTACAGAATAGCCTCGGAGGAAGACGACATGGATTTTTTTGTACAGAAAAGAATAAACTGCAACAATTGGGTAGCAGTTATGTGAATGGGCAGAGTAAAATGGTAAAGTTAGAAAAAATTGAAATATTGCACATGCATATGAAAATAATAAGGACTTGCATGAATGTATAAATTTTTTTTATTTCTTCTATGCAATTATAACACTAAGGATTGCTAACAACATCACAATCACATTTTTATCCAGTTATATTAAAAAACAAAACCGGAACAATCTCTAGGAATACTCGTCTCCTGTTACCTGCATATTCATATTCACCTTTAAGTAGGAAAATTTGACAATATTAGATATACATAACCCAATGCTACAAAAGTTACAAGTACATATTCGCTAAACTGCATTTATGCACCAGGCTGAAAATACTTTTCGCTCTATTGCCAGTTTCCACTTTACTCATTAAAATTTAAAGCTGCCTAAATCCATAAACCGATGGCATTTTCAAATGAGATGGGGATCAACGGTTAGAATCGGATATGATTACTAAATTGCAGTTTACAGCTTTCAATTTTGACTGAATATCCTATATGACCTCATCATTCAAATTACGTATAAAATTTTAGTGAACAATTTATGGTTGTACCGGAATCAAAAATCTCTCTGCTGCCATTTGTTCCTAGGAAAACTACATAATATCTCTTATTCTAGCACACACTACAGTTTCATTTACCGATATTACTTACTTTCAACATATTGCTATCCACATTATTAAAAGTTAATAATACATATTGGTAACAATTCCACACTCTGAAGTAGAACTACATAAAGTAAACCTTATAAATTGCAAAATACCCTCATTTTTCGGAATAGGAATTCATATCGTCGTCAATCCGCAAATCTAAGTGTTCAAATACTAAAATACTACAAATTCATAATCATGCACTAACAATAAGACGCGTAAGTATACATTTATCATTCCGCTACATTACAATCTCAATAATTCTACATTCATATAACACTTATCATTAAACATTATATTACTCTTTTTTCTGGTAATAGTATACTCCCTAACGTATATAATATGTACAGCACAAGTTTCATCTGATATATTATATCGACATTGTAAATGGAAGGCACATTTGTTTCTTTGATTAACATTGATATTTTTTCTTGAGAATTGAAGAGATTAGCAGTACGCATCTAGTTTGCACCGAAATCTGGCTCACAGGATATTTAATACAAGTGGTTATTCAAACTCGATAAAAATGGACTGTTAAACATGTACTAATGGTGTAGTCCTTATCTAAATGTCTATAAAGCCATACAAAGTACAATAGTCAAGTACTCACTCACTTTGAAAGGATTGCCTCTTACTTTTATACAATATTTACGTTATATGCTATTACAAGTCAGTTACAAATCCTTACAAAGTGGACTATCCATTATATTTAGTCTACATTTTTAATCTGTCAACGAACTAGGGTCTGATTTTGGGCAAGGAGTTCGAATAATACGTGTTATTATTCTTTGATTGTCAGGCAAGCACTCCCATTCTGGCTATTTTGGCTGAGAGAAAAGTGTGGATGATAAAGACCAGAGGTTTCGGACACCCGTGAAGGTCCAGTTCCTGCTAGAAACAAATGAGAAGGGTACATGTTAAGACTTTGCTCACAAACCATTCAAGTTATGTATTTCTATTCATATTTTGATTGCTGCGTATAAAGCGTAAATCACATGCTGACCTTTTCCCCCTCATCAGCAGCAAAGTCCAGCCAGAGGAGACGATTTCCATCATCAGCCGATGTCCTCAGTTGGGTATAAGAATACTGCCAGATTACTTTCGGCTTATCACTCTCAGACTTTGGTAGCTCAGTCAGTGTAAACCCATCCTCGAAGTGAACCTTTAGTTGGCACATTTCACCTTTCCAGCCGCACTCTGCAACATAATTCAAAATGGCCGTGGGGAATTAGTAAAAATCTCAAACAGGAAGTTCTGGACAGAATGCAAAATAATTCCACCTTTCTCATCAAACAATCTTCATTCTACATAAAGGAATGAACACTGCATACATGCATAACGTGACTTTCATCTCTCCAACTCTCAGCCTCTCACACGTACCTTTTCAATTCCATTCGAAACCGCTTTTATGGTAGAGGCAGATAATCAGTGGTTGCCAATTATGAACATGGCAGTATACCTAAAACCTATTCTTTCCAGGATGAGTGCACTCTAGAAACATATTTCCAGCCTGCATGCATCATTTCCCAGGATATGAAGTATACTTACTAGCTTTAGATTGCACGTCGGATGCAAGGTGAACGCGGAAAACCCAGATGTGTACACTCATCATGTCCAGTTAATAAAACATAAAGGTGTCTAGTACGCTCACTTTACTCCATCCTGGAAAATGCTGATGATTCACATTTGGAATTTGCCGATTTCCTCTTTCACTCCACCACTCCAACAAACACTCATACATATTTCTACCATTATTTGAGAATTTCTCACAGGGGCGCAGCTACATACAACTCATATACAACATTATCCTAGTTTTAGAGCCATTACGGCGTCTACTCAGCGACGACATGGTTGAGTTGCATTAGGAGATGGGGGTATATGTGCACTATAAACTTTGCCAAATCAGATGTGAGCAGAATTTTAATTGAATTCAACAAGAATAACAATCTTATACAAGCATTTCCTCGAGCAGCTTGTACTCATATGCATTATCCTTTGGGAGAGAATGTGGCTCTGTGTATGCAGTATACATTATCTCGATCCCATTGAATCTTCAATGAATATAATTATGGTCAACAGCTTGCTTCACCTTGTTTGCTCAACAGCTATTTCCATTGTGTTACCACTAATTCCACTATTTTTCTCCTGTTCGTCCTTATGATCGAGACCATTAAGTGCAGAGTTTCGCGTGAGCCAAGCTTTATCCCCGTTATTGGGACGAGTATAAGTATAAGCATGTATTGAAAATCTGAGAATCGGAGATGGGATGAGTAGTAAAGAGTGAGATGAAAGTGTTTAGTTCGCACTTACTGCAAGATAATTCCTTTTGCGTGGTAGCAGCATCATGAGAGGATTGGAGAATGCTTCGTGCCCAACCAGCCAGGTCCTTTTGTGTCTCTGTTCGGAAAACAACGTTCACAATTCCACCGGGCGTTCCGATCCTTATGTGAAATGTCAGGATGTCTCGGTAGCCAGCAGGAGAGGTGTTTGCACTTGTTCGATGAGATGAGCTTACCAACCTGTGTGTAACAAAGGGAAACACGTTTTTTCTCTTTCAGACAGCGTTTTTCACTCTGTTTCGTAAGTGGAAATAAATATTGGTCTATCCTATTATAATCTACGGCATTAACCTATACAGCTTATGTAGCGTCTGTCTAGGGAATTTAAAAAGAATAAAGAATAGTCGTAAATCCACGAGAGATTTTTTGCAGTAGTTGAGGGGACGAATGAGGCATTTTATGTATCTTTTCTGCTGCCAGAAGATTACGTGACAAATTCATTACCCATATTACTGTATAAACTCATTCATTCATGCAAGTATTTCAAGCTAACTGACAACTAACTAAAAACATGGGTAGAAAGCACACCATTGAAATAATTTAATAATAAATAATACTGCCTCTCATACATCTCTCTTTCTTCATTCATATTTATACAAGTTTTGCAATATGATATCGACATTATGAACTTATGAAATACGAAAAAATGAACGTATACATAAGGTGTACATGAACACCTGTCAAAAAGACACCTATGAAGTTTTGTTTTTTGATAATTTATAGTTTACATTAGATTACAAAGCATTACCTTGTAGTTAACAACGGCCAGCTTTCGAATGGTGCAGCCCAAGCATCAACGGACCATGGAGGAGAACTATATAGTCGTAACTCCTTGTCAGTGATCACAACAAATGTGGGAGTCCATGAATTACTCGAAGGATCATCCCCGTCTGATGAAGTACTTTGACTACGACTCTGTACAGAGTACACATTTTTCGTATTCGATCCAAGCAGCACAAACCCGAAGAAAACAACAGAAAACAATACAATTTCATCAAGTAAACAGACATGTTCGCACGTTCCATTTTGCAATTTACATAATACTGCAGCTGTGTAGGTATATAGGATTAGGGATAATGTATGTTTGTGATGACTGGGGCTAATACCTTAATGGAATTGTTTAAAGACCCATCGGCATGATTCCCATTGCGTTTTAGAAGCCAGCCCATATGTCTCGCTTTGCCCTCGAGAACATCATGAGTGTATCGGTTGGCTCGGGTTAAAGCTAGATCTGTCGACTCAGCCAGCGTACTACTCAGCCCGGAAACCCATGCTTGACATTGTGCCGTACTTCCAGCCCGGAGCACGAGGCTGTGGAGCCCATCTGGGGAGTAGAGTTCTATCGTTCGATGATCTGGAAGGGATACAAAGAGACGCATGTAATTTACCTTTATAATCATAAAATGGGATAATGGCATTGGTGTTGTTTTAACACCCGACACATGCCACTCCGCATTTATGTTATATGCTTTCACCTTTCTTTTCGTCATTAAACGTAAACACGTTGCATAAAAAGGTGGTGACATGGCGTATCATGTCTTTCATCACTACATCAAACTTTCGCATATATGTAGTTTGTTAAAACTTCTCTAATCGATTTTACTCATAAACACGTGCCACCTAACCACAGCTATGCATAGCTACAACTTTGCAACACCATCCCTGACGATAAGTGCTTCAATATCTGCCTAATTTCAATCCAAGTTCTTAAGAGCTTAAATTTTGAAAGGCGAATGGAAAATTACTGAAGCTAAAATTAGGAGATCTACATATATGTACAAGCTAAAAAAACCAATAAAAATATAAATTTCTCATTTTATACACACTGCCTCCATTACTGTACTCTACCTTCCAAGAAAGCGGAATCGAGAGTCTTGAGAGCACTATCCCTGGAAATTATTACACCTGGGTATCTTTCAAAACTCATTTTCTAACTTGACTATTTTGAAGTTTAAAGTGCATATGATTTAAAACAAATCAGTATTTCCCTTCCAGCATTGATACACTGGATATTTTTTTAAAAAAAACATGCATGGAATGGAACATGTGTACTAGTGAAAAGTTAAAAGTTGACTTACCAACATCAGGATATTTAAAATTCGTGGCGAGTAACGCGAGTGTGAGTGGAACACATCGGGTGTCGGATCTGGAATAGGATAAATCTGGAGGAGGTCCTGGTAAAGCTTCAATTTCTCCATTGAGGTTGACATGATTTCCCTCTAGGGAGCTCCCTGCCATATACTCCTTTTGCAGATCCCATCCAAGCTCAGCGAGAAGTGATGCTTTTCTAAAATACGGCGTGACTTCCTTCAGGTATTTCACTGTAGACAGAACAACCAGTGAGAAAGAGAGCGGTGAAAAGACAGGAGCAAGAGAGAGAAAAGCGAGAAAGACATCATCATATCATGACACTCCATGAAAAATTCACACACTAAAAACCTCATATTCCTATGGCTTCTTTTACAGTAACCTTTTCTTTCTTGGTCAACTACATAAGATCTCATGTCAACATTCCCTTTCCTTTTTTCTTCGTGCTTCCTTTCTTCTCTGTTTTTCTTTCTCAAAAAAAGGAAAGGAAATTGTGTATAGCCTGTAGAGAAGTGAGAGAAGCCAGCCAACGATGAGGAGATGAACGGTGTGTTATTTATTTTAGCAATATACAACCCACACTCTTGATTATTTTCATTTTGCTCAAGAAAAGGGCACACACACTGTGACTTGGTGTGTACACTGCACGGTGTGTTTTTAATATTGTGTAATAAAATGTTCCTTGCACTTTCTCTGCATGCTTGTCCCTATCATGAATTATGTTCTTAAGGTAATATTGCAATGCCGAGAAATAATGACACATTTTCAGCATTCCATTACATTCCCCTCCTCACCCCCCGTAACACTGGGCACTTTTTGAAGAGGTTAGGTCTAATTCCAAAAAGAAACACAGAAGCAATGGAGCAGACGCTTCTCCTCTGTCGTATAAAGGAAAAATGTGCATGCATAGACTTGCAAAAAACTGCAACATTAACTTTGAAAGAGAATAATAGCGAAAAAGAAAGCAAAAAAGGTTCTTTGTTAGCACATCGCATAAATTCTTTTTTCTCTATTTTTCCTGTTGATATCTGATGTGAGATAATGATGAAACGACATTGATGAACGAGTGAAGTAGTACACCATGTATATTTCCGCTTGTCTATGAAGTCCTACGTGTATACATATTAGTTTTTACGAATGTAGGCTGAATGTCAATTTGTAGAAGGGACAAGGAAATGTACTTTCTTTTTTATACATGGTAAACATATCGTTGAAAATATAGAGTTTCCTAATAATATTTGTGCTCATTCCTCCACTTTCCTGCGCTATGTCAATCAAACAGGCTGAAAGGCTGTCATCAACTTACTTTAACGTTTACTCACGAGATTTTCATCTGTCTAGTATGTCCGTTTGTCCTCTTATTACGAATGTAACTAACACAAATATTCTTGTTTTCATATGCAGCAAGGTATTCAAAAGAAAAAAAATATATGAAGCTTTGGTGATCACGTAACAAATCTTTGTTAGCTTATCAAAAAGTCACGTCCTGTCACCCTAATACTCTACAATCCTTCTGTCACTGAGATCCTTTAGTGAAATGGGTATCAAAAATTGCATTAGTAGTTTGCAATTTTATATGAAACTAACGTACTCGAAGAAAATCTAAACCATATTCCATTTTGTCTACGCATGACTTCCGTTTCATTCGTAAAGAAACTAATCCTGACTATTCCTGACATTTGGTATTCCTGTTCTTTCCTTCCCCCTGTCAGGAGTGTCAACTTCCAAAATGGAATACATCAGTCCACTTGTCAGCAAAAATGGCTGACAAACTTACCATTTTATATTCGTTACATAAGATTTGATTCAGCAACCTGAAAATTCGTAATCCTAGCTTGCTGCACAAGTGTTCAGCCTTAGAGAGAAACTTGTCTTTTATAATGGTCAATGCACAACACAATACTTTCCTTACAACACAATACAAAACATTAAATAGATTGTGCGACGTAAAATCATAATAAAAATAGGTGCACTCAAAAGCATACAACTTCGGCGTGTGCTTTCTGTCATTCAGAACAACGACTTTCGCTTCAATCACCTACTACAGCATATAGATCCGGAAACAATGACAAAAAGCGGGACACGATGGACAACGGAAATGAAAAGAAAATATAGGAAGGAAAGAATAATTGAGAGAGAAAACTTCATTGGTTGTGGTCTACACTCACCTTAAATATTTTGGAGATAAGGATCGGCCTGTAATAGAAGACATAATGAAAATGAGACATGTCCCAAGATTACAGATAGCTACATTATGTATGTCCATGTATGTATATATTTGAGTTGAGTAGGAGGCATGAACTTACATTTTATTCTCTCTTCCTCCTTTGATGGAGATGCCGAGCCCGTTATTCTCCGTCTTGATGACTCTCACCAACCTCGTCTCACTGCTGGTCGTTGCTGGAGTGGTAATTTCCGCCGAGCTCGTTGAGCTGCTCCCATTCTCACTAGTGCCATTATTCCCATTCACTGCGTTTGTGGCAACATGCCCATTCACACCTTTATTACTGTTGTTATGAAGGGATCCTCCTTGTGCCGGTCCTCCAATGGAGGACCCTGAGGAGGAAGAGTTGTTCGTAGTCGTCGTCGTCCCCTCTACGTCATACAAACTCAGACATAAGTACTGGCCTTCAAGCGAAGCCAGCACTCGGTACCACTGGCTCTTGATCAGCACTTCCAGAGGACCACACCGCCCAGCGCCAAGGGTTGAGTGGCCGGCAGATGACCATTGTGAAGTGGATGTGTTCGATCTATTTGTGTTTGTCTCCATTTTCTTTCTTTTACTTTCCGCTTCTTTATTGTAGGCTATTACTGTATATTTAGAGGAGAACGCTGGCTACACGGATATATTGAGCTTCTTCAACCACTTTCCCTCCACTTCACTTACTCCTACAAACAAACAAAAGCAACATCGGCTTTTACCAATAATTTCATATAAAGGACCAACTTCAAAATTTGGTGAAACTGGAAGTACCATAAGTATATGTCCATTGTGGACATTTACTACAATATGTATATTTCCTTTACATTTAGCTAAACTTAGTTGATATTTGATATTAGTTGGGTTACTTTCATTAGACACTTACACGTTATAAATACACGTGCCGTTATAAATACTTATTTGTAGGTGGTAGTGTACATTCATAATATACTTATAGTGTTGATGAAGATGATAGTGGGTGGCTTGCTAAGCTTCTACAATTTATGTGCTCAATATATATTTCGGAAGGAGGTAAAAAAAGCGTCGTATTTTTATTGGACTACTATCTGTGCCAAACGTTATTCCTCCTTTTTCATATGAGCTATGTAGAGCTGCAATAATGTTTAACATAGAAAGAACGATATAGTGTGTTGTGAGTATATATGAAACAGTATTAGCTTTTACTGGATGCGTATATGTTTCCTCATTCACACAAGTTTTTTTGGCCCTCAACCATAAAAAATGTAATAATGAGTAAATACAAAGGTTTATTAAAAGCGACAACTATTCCTTTTTCGACTGTCTTTACCAGGTACCATAATATACTACGTGGGTGGTCTCCTCCTTCCTACCGACTCACACTCACCAACAATTCTTTGTATAGTTTTTACGCAACCATGATGAAAATTCCGGTAGTATTCAGATGACTTCGCGGAAGTAATGTGAATAAATATAAGGAGATTTCAGTATTTTTGTTATCTGTTCCTTTATCGATTACGCGAGTATATTTACTATCTATTCAGTATAGCGATCACGTTACACGCACTCACGGATCCGTGAACTCACCTCTCCTTTCTGCGTGGATTGCTGAAAGAAGTAATAGCACGTTTCATACAAAAGAAGAGAGGGGGAAGGAGATAATCTGGAAATTTTTGGAAAATTGCGTCTAAAACTTTCTCCGTAAGTATCATTCCGAGCTATGTATGTATTTTTCTTTTTACGTGGGACCTTTTTTTCTGCAAAAGGATTTCCTGCAACGCCAACAAGTCTCCGACTTTTTCTTTATTCGAAACACACGGCTGCACATTTTATATATGTGCATGGGATGCGTAGGTTAGGTGGTGGGATAAACAAGCCAGCATATAAGGAGGCACATAGAAAATGAAGAAGTTTGTCTCATATGAACCCACAATCAAATAAACTTTATATTTTTTGCTCTTGAACACAACCGCGCATCAGGCTACTTGGTTCCGCTGAATTCTCCTGTCATCAATACGAGTGGAATCTATCTATGAGGATCTGCTGGACTTTACCTTCAAATTTTCTCCATCCTGGTGTACGTGGTTTCGAGCTTAAGGTCAATATATGGAATAACGTAAGTCTAACCACCACCTTCAAGTTTGCTCTCTTCTATCCTACCAACTTTTTTAACATTCGCAATAACTCCACAATAAATAGTGGCAAGGGAGAGCAAATTTCTTATGAAACTTTTCCCTTCTAAGAAAAGCGTAAATACTTTTGAAAATACAAGAAGAGTGCTTCCGTTTTCTCGAGAATTAGTCGAACTTAGAAAAGGACGAAAGGAGGAAGAAGGGAGAGAAAACGCTAATTTAAAATAATGAACTGAGCAGGTTACGCACGATCGCCTTTTTCCCTTGTTTGCTCCATGATAAGATTTCCCTTTTTCCCAATAGTCGTATTGCTCGAGAGAGCGTTTACCTTTCTTTGTGTCTGACTACACCTACAATGCTTATTGTATTGAGAAAAGAGAAGGGAGAAAAGTAGTGAATGCACAAGGGATCGTTTCCGCAAGCAATACCACAAGATGATGCTTTTATTTGTGTGCACACAATAGGAAAGTATGCAAAACTTGCCTGCTTTGTATTCATCCTTGAAAAGGGATCTCAATGAAATTGTGGATATTTAGTTTTATCCTTTTCCATCTATCTGCATACGGAAATCCAAGCTTTTAGTCAAGCTGGGTAGGTAGCCTTGCTTTACTGTATCAGAACTGTGCACACTGACAATAGTGTACCAATCATCTGAAAAATATTTTGTTTATGGAATACACGTCAAGGATGATTCTCCACGGGCTTTGATTAAATCAGGAAATTTTTGTGCCTTGAATGAAAAACGATGCATCTAGAGCTACATTCCATTGTTAAATCTACTGTCACTAGCATATTGAGTAACAGAGTGTGAGTGAGTGAACAATACCCTTGATGCATTTCCAATTCTTGGATAGAGGAAGATTGATAAGGATCAATTGAATGATCACAAGTTTATGCATAATAATAAGATGGGGAAGACTGAGAGTAAAAAGCTCCACAAGTGTACTTGTCTTTATGCGTGTGGCGTGTGGTACAATAGTTTGACGCTTGGCTTAAGTCAATGGAGTGGAGCGGAACGTGTAAAAAATAGCTTATTATTCAAGAAGCAAAAGTGGAAAAGTTTTGTGTGAGCAATCTCCCTTTACTGTCTGGACAGCACACCCTCAACTTCTTGATTTGATCCGATTTTTATTGCTTACCAGAAATGAAAAAAGAAGTGTGAGTTGAGTATTACAAAGTGAGACAAGTTTTCAGGAAGGAAACTACGGGAGAATAATACGACCCTTACATATCCTCTTTCATATTACACGCAGTACAATTGTACGTACATACACACAGTGACAGGGGATCGATCCCTGTAATCTTATTATGAAATTCAAAAGACAATTCTCTGTTGGATAGAGAAAGCAGATATACGATGTAATTCTGCTGATAGACTTTTCTGAGTTAAAGGAAAACTTCAAAGTATCCTTCATTCACATTTTGTCCCGTGTGGTCGAAAAACGTAAAAATGCACAAAACACGTAAAATAGCAATGATGATATGGTGCTTTGCTTTGAGAATTCACTCGACAATTTTCTTTCTAGGTCGTACTTATAAAACATATACCTCGAAGAGGTTTGTACATACCGTAGAGAGCTTTTGTGAGTTTGCCCCTGTTTTAACTTTCACTCTTGTTAGTACACCGAAAACTCAACTTGCTTCACTACCTTACAAAACCGTACACTCCATTCAAATGTAAACAGGAAGATGACAAACGATATGATTGGCTTGGATGGAGTAGTTTTAATTTTGTATAAGTCATTCCCAGGACAGATTAAGATAATGATAATGTCACCAAAGGTTTATCTTCTGGTCAGTCATTGGCCATTTTGTTTAAGAAAAAGCATGAATAGATAAACGATTATTCTTTCAGGGCTCATTAGTTTAGTTTTAACGTTTAACATTTTTACACTCGAGAAAAAAACACCTTGTCCAGAATGATCGAGGGTGTCGTAGGAATGTCAGCACGTTTGCCGTACTCTCACAGCTCTATATATTAGTTATCCTAGAACAAGGACAGAGCGGGTGGTAATATCTTACAAATAAGGGACACATGCCACCGATGTAGACAGTACAGCATCGAAAATCGGTGGTGTCTCAATGACAATCAATCATGTAGTGTAGTTCTGGGTATAAGAAAACCTCACCATCCCCATTTTTTTCTTTCGTAGATGTGATTGATTAAGAAAACCGCAAAGAAAGTTATGTACACGATACCGTGTGGTTCACCTCGAAATTTCACTATAGCCGTCGGTCGCTGCCAGACACAAAAGTAATTTTCCAATTTTCACATCACACAATACAGTACCAAGTGAAGTACCCATACAAGGGGACGTGACAGAAGAAGACGCTGAATGAATCCAGTTTATATCGTCGGCGTTCCTTATCTGTCTTTTTCTCGTTACAGGATTAAAGAATCACCAATTTGGTGTCACAATAAAACCTCCTGCTTTCTCTGCAATCGTGAGAGTATTCACAGGTATGTCACTAGGTTTTCCATTTTTTCTCTCTATCAGTGAGTGTTCATTTATTCGCTTGCTTTGTGTACGGCATGTGTACGTGTACGAGCGCTAGTTGGGAGCGACACGTAAATTGGAATATTAGGCCGGCTTATGTATTCATATAACTCACAGTGAAAAGAAGGGGCTGGCACGATAATAGCAATTTCCCTCTAACATCCTAAGCACCGTTCTTATCCTTAGGTGGAGGATCTATTTTCTTGAGGTTTTGTATTATTTTCCGTAATAAGGATAATGAGAGGTCTTGCTGGGACCGAAAAATATTACCGGAGAGGCTAGTCTTTGGAGAAAGTAAATTTTGTGAAAAGAACAGGAAGACGATGATGATAGAATATGAAGGTGGTGACAGTGATGAGATTGTTGTCGTTGCGTTGTCGGCGTCTTTCTACTGATGTCCTAGTATTATTCCTCCCCTTCACTTCCCTCTTTTCCTCAATTTTGTCGTTGAAAATAGTCAAGTTGCAGGTCGTTCCATTTGTCGTCGTATTTCTCCCGGTGAGGATGATGATGATGCTCACAACTGATGTTGGTTGAGGTGATGATGATGATGCCGAAAGGAAAAATGCTGTTGAGGGAAAAGACGTAATGACGATGATAATACGGAAAGTGAAACTTTACGCTTCTCTAACACTTGCCTCTTTTTTCTTTTCTGATTCTCTGAATTTTGTTTCACTTGGGCGTTTTGGTTACAGATGAGATGTGTCATTTTTATCCAGATGGGAATCTCTCTGAAATCTCCGCTCTCCACAAGCTCATCTGCCACCACCACCTTTGTCTACTATGCAACTTTCAGTTATATACATATTTACATGCGTGTGTTAGTGGGCGGTTGTTTTTTCTCAGCGGATTCACAAAAACCAAATGCTTTTGGAAACCAACCGGCAACCTACTCACGAAAAGGTATAGATGCAACTAACAAAAAAGTTTTGCTTGCAGATGATGTGCTGGAATCAAATCGTCTTATACTTTACCGGAAAAACTTGTCATGGAAAAGCATCATGATACGAATGGAGATACTACTACTAGTCGCTTTATAAAAGACGCTGGTCATATAGATCTTACGAATCTCCGTGGTTGTCGTTTAAGGAGGCAATGATGGTAATGGTGATAAGTTCTGCGGCTATTAGAGTGCTCTCATCTTGTTCTAACTTCTTTACTATAGACATAAGAGTATATACATCGCAGTTTTCTTTAATTATTTTCTTGATTTTTCCGAAGATAAAGAAATACACTGAGTGGAGTTTCTTTAGTTATAGTGAAAGGACTGTCTCCTAGGCTGGCGTCCACAGATGGTGTTGATGATTATGATGATGGTTTTTCACTGATGACAACTTTGGAGACCGGAAAATTATAAGTCCTTGTTAAGAAAGAAATCGCTTGAGTGTTCGTGCTCATTCCACACTCTGCTTAACGCATTCTCAAAAATTACGCATGTGAATAACTTTTGTGAGGGAAGACATTTAGAAAAAAAGTACTTTCTGTGAAGTCCAATTCTCGTTCATTCATTCATTTTCTTTATTACCATTTGCCATATGGTGCATGCAAGATCTAGTTTAAATTTCAATCGAAAACACCACCTCAGCATATTGGAAAGTCTAAACCACAGTAATCAAATTACACCAAGAAACCCTTGAATCCTGTTTTGAATGAGTTGGAGATGATGAAAGTAAAAGTATTGAATTTAATAATCTTCCTTTATGTGCTACAGCCTTGTGCAATCGCTAATGCTCGTTTTTCCTCCATTATGTGAGTAATTTCTTAGAAAAAATTGAAAAGCTGGAAGCATAAAAAGCTAGACAGCGAAAGTTTTCCTATTCTATGGTTTCCATCTTGACTTTTAGTTTTCTTTGTACAACATACTGGTACTTTCTAAACTATAGCAAAATTCAAAGTCCTTCAAGCCGACCTCTAATAACAACTGTGTATATAGTAATATATCATCATTCACTTACAACTAAATATATCAAGTTTGTCCGTCGTGTTGATCTGTCAGAAAAATGGTAAATTGGGTACTTAAAGAAATCTGTTTCACACTCGAAGCGAAGCCCACTAAATGAGATATAGAAGAAAAGGGGAGAAAAATTGCTTATTTACTAAAGCCTAAGCTTGAACCAAGAAAAAAACTCGTGGAGTGGTTGTGTGCGTCTACATCTCTCAAAACTATATGTATCATGTTTAAAGCCAATTTTCGATGATAGATCCCTTTCCAACCTGCCACCATCAACTGCGTGGTACAACTGGCCGGGCTAGTTTTTTAAGCTCGATGATGATGCCAGTAATTTCACGTTACAGGAAACGCCACCTCGCATGGAGACCACAATAAAGGACACATTGAGCCACTTTCTTGCTTCTTGGCTCTTGGCTCACACACAGATACACACAAAGGATCTGAGTGAGTCGACTACTGAAAGATATTATTTTTTCCTTGGCATTGGCACACATGTTGCAAATACATATTTATAACGTGTGTAACCTATATACCTAACCATTTTTCTGGCAAAATCTTGGTATCCTTGAGAGAGAAAATGTTGTTTTTTAAAAGTAGGCACATTAATAGCAACCTTAGAGGAGAAGATGGGAACAACTTTTGAAAATCACAAAAAAATCTCTGCCTGTTTTCTGTCAATGTAGTATTTGTGGATTAAACGAACCAACACAAAAAAGTTTTCCCTTCAACTACACATCTCCCTATTTTATGAAAGAAATTGAGCTTTAAGAGAGACACAGAAGAAGAAGAAAGTAGATAACATTCACTACAAAAAAGTTTTTTTCGAGAGTTATCAAAAGCCTATAAAAATGATTCCATACTTTGCAGAACGAGTCCTAGTAACTTTTTAACACAGTCGTAACATTCTTTTTTATCTTTAGCTCTTGTCAAGATTTCAAACAATGTGACTTTAAGCTAGTTTAAGTAGATTCGTACTAACTTTTTCTTCTCCGTTCTATCCTTTTTTGTATGGATCATGCAAGAACGGAATTGTAAATATTGTTTAGAACAACATGACCTACATTTTATATACAAACGTTTCTCTTGATTTTTATCTCATCTCATTTTATAGGTTTCACATTTTTGTATTATGCATATTTTTAAATTCGTGCATATGCTCATAGTCACCTCATTAGATGCAACTGCTGGTGCAGTGGCACGAAAAAAGCGAAGACAAAAGAGATAACTTTTGTACACAAGCGGAGTAGCATAACTCCCTACCTATTTGCTGTAAAAAATATTCTAAACGAGCAGCTCTGCAAAGGAGTTGTGGACCAGCATCCGTAAAACTATACTTTTTTAAAACTTGTTCCGTAACAAATGTTGATCCTTTAATAAAGTCAAGAGACCAGCTTATCCTGTTCCATATTTATCTTCTTGATCTTGTTCCTTGATGTAAACCATGGTTCTAAAGTTCTAACCCCGCAGAAGAGAATCTTCACAAGTTTGACGACAAAACTGACCTTAGTGCCTTACAACGGTGGTGACAAAATCACAATTCACAGTTGATTTTTTCTTTCTCCGAATCCGAATCACATTCACATGAAATGTCTAAAATAAAAGATACAAACTTTTCGATTGAAGTGGATAAACCATCAACTGTTAGAAATGTTAGAATACTTGAAGAAATGGGGAAGAAATGAATGCAATTCGTTCAATGAAAGTCTTCTCTGCATTCCGTCATTCAACAAGAATTTGCAGTACAAAACGGTTGCTTGTCTTAAAACTCGCAGAATCAATGCAGTATGTAAGCCCATACACGATTATAGCTTATCTATCCTTGCAGATGCAGCTGTATCTGTATGCGTGTTACACAAAGTCAAAATCCCTACTTTTCTTTTGTATACTTGAATGTATCAAACCAAATGTCTGGTCCTGTTATGCTTTGATTCGATATTCTCAATCTCAACCGTAATTAGCCCAGATACTCGTCCTCATATGTATCATCAATAGACTTGCTCTTGTGGCTGTTAATGGTAGAGTACAGATATTCTTAACCCCTTTCTTCCCCAATCATAAATCTCTTTAAAAACTGACAACTCACGAGAACATACTAGTGACTAGGAGCTATACTGAAACAGCTAGTGAACCACAGCCTATGTCCGATAGAAAGTGGTGGATATTATTATAGTTGGCATGTGTGACAGTTCCCTTTCTGTTACATACATTAACATGAATACATGAATATGAATTTATACACACACAGTTGACACAACATAAGCATTCATTGACCTGTGTCGTAACGTAATCCCTTAAGACGTAGATATGGATTCAAACTATATTTTCTAGACCTAATCAAAACCTTTCAAATGCCAATTTATCCATTTCCCCGCACAACTAGTAGCAGACATTCTCGCATCACATATCGGTGGTGATACGTCGAGAGGGCCTTTCCTTCTATTACACAACGACTCCACTATATTTTCCCACAAAGCGACTGATTTCATGCATATATTAATGGCCTACATCTTCAGACACTCATTCCTCATCCTCGCATCCATCCACTCCAACTTGAAGAAGTTTTTAGGACACTGCTTACCAGTCATCAACGAGAGGAGGAGACGAGAGGAAAGGATGATACTTACTCAACGAGGGAAAAACGTATCCTCCGAGCTCCAGTATATATATGACAGTATGATTGTGAATGAGTGGAGGTTGCTACACATATTACACCACAGAATATGAATATACGGCAGCATCACTAGGAATGAATTACAGCACCCCAGTTTCTCATAACCCGAAGAGCTTTTAACTCTTTAAAAAGTAATGTTTCCCGAAGATGAGCTTAATGGGATTCATCCATCATTCTCCCAGAAAAGTCTACCACGCCGAGCAACTGAGATGATTATATATCCCTATATATATCCCTATATATATCCCTATATATGATTATATATATATATATTATATTACATGTATTATATATCCCTTACTAAAGTATACTAGTCTCCTTTCATTGTATGCACATTCACCACACAAAAACACTACCATTTGAGCGAACGTCGGAGGAACGGATAAGCAGATAAATAGAAAATTATTTTATGCCGAGAAGAGATGCTCAGAGTTGGAAAATGTATCAACTACATTGTTTCTAAAATATTACTTCTATATATAGGTCTTATATTCACAAGTGTGGAGATGATACTATGTCTATTTGTAGACTTTATCTTTATTGTTCATACAAAACAACAGCATAGTTTCTAGTCCGTGTATTTGCTTCCGGCTTGCTAGCTCATTGGAAGCTCTTCTGTTTGGACGGCTAGGCAGCTCGGCTCCCTCACTCACTTAACATCACTCATTCTTTCACATTCATCCCTGTTGGGTTGCCTGTTGGCAGACAATGATCTGGGAGACGTAAAAACTGTAATGAGATTCTAACACGAAAAGCACATTTGAAATACATTAATATTTGACCCTCCATAAAACATCCAGA
>JAHZNA010003940.1:0-22205 GCA_027743935.1 Sinodicranocentrus sp. ZH6 | reverse complement strand
TGCAGTGTCTGCACGCTTAGCGTCCACGGTGGCCTTTCTCGATTTTTAAATCAGCTTAGCTGATTGGCCCTCACCTAGTAGCTCATATATTTACTTACATGCAACCATTGTATCCATATACCTATACCTGCAGTAAACGCACAATTTGCTTGAGGGCAAACGAGAGTAACTGATTCATGTCTGGCATACGAAAATTATAAAATTACGTTGTTTCGCGACATATTTAAAAAAGCAAATTAGGGCTCAAGGTCGCTGAACAGCTTAATTGTGAGGCTTCATATATTGGTTGGAATAGAAAACCCATCAACTTAAGATTAGATAATCCTTTATTAACGTGTTAAAAGTATCAGTTACAATCAATATAATTGGTCTCGCTACTTTAACACGGAAGACGCTGTGAACAAGAATTAGATCAGAAATAAAAATACCTAATAACAAGCCAATCGTCAAAAGATATTAAACTACAACAAATATTATCGCGGTCAAGAATTAGCTTTTCCCTACGCATTGCTATAAATTCAATAGCCATCACTTCACCCTTGGGTTTAATAGTCTAAAAAATGTATTCCAGTTTACTGTTTACTATAGCACACCATTTGACAGTCTTTTGTAATTTCATATTTACTCTCGGTACCACAAGTTGACTAATTGTAGATTTGTCTGGGGGAAGCGTCATTACAAACTAATGACCCAAAATATGTCGCGTAAGCATTTTATTAGTAAATTTTAGCAGTGCTAATATACGCCTTTCAGAGATAGTGAGGAAATCAATTTGAAGTAGCAAATCCTCATTGCTACTTTACGAAGCCTTTTAATGTTTCCCCCTTACTTTATGATAGAAAAATCGAAGAAGGAAAGTATTAACTTTTGTCTACTTAACTTACACTTGTACATGCACCATTCCAAGACATATAAAACCTCATATTACTCATATCATGATATTTCATATTAATATACAAGGTTAGATTAGTAATAGTAAATCCCAATGTCATACTGAAACCTTTATCTGTAAGTAAATAATTCTTTATTGTCAAGATGGAGCCCTCGTAGAGGTAATTATCTAATACAAAGTCAGAATAGTGTTAGCTGTAATAAAAAAATGATTTCTTGACACTAGCTGTAAAAGACGTATGAAGCGGAGAATTGTGAAAGCAGCATAATATCTTCCTGTCCTCCAGTAGTTTTCCCTCTTTATTCACTTAATCCACCCACACTCCACACATAATACTCGGACGTGGACCACCAAATAGTGCAAAAATCCAAGTGTATGTGTAGCCAAAACATTGGATTGGTATCGAAAGAGATTTATGCTTTGGGGGGACGCATGTATGCAAATATAGGACCGCACATATCACTCTATCTTGACTTTGCGCTTTCACTTGTTGTGACTCAAGTCACTTCACTCGTTTGAAGTAACTGTTAAGTACCTTAAATCCGTGTGTCTACCACATCCCACTGTTTCTTCTTCCTCCTCATCATCTCACACTTTGGGTACACAGGAATCACACAGGAATAGCATAGCAGACTTATTAGTGCGAAAGCACAAGGCGCACACAAGATCACACCATGCAAACAACGTACAGGAGTGAAGTAGTGGTTTTGTTGTGTGCATCGTTCCTGCATCTGCTCCATATATAATCATACATAATACGAAGCCTGACAAGATAAAACGCAACCCTTTCTCGCTCATGAGATCAGAGAACTTTTCTTCACAAGGCTTGCAACAGAATAATAGGGATTTTTTGGGGAATGTGTATTATAAATGTATGTATGTGCCTTGCTCTGTGTTGGCTGAGTTGATACTTAGGAAAAAACCCACTTGGCTTTAGGATGCAGTGACGACGAAATTGAAATCCAGAGAATAAAATGTAGGGATATATCATATTGTTGAGCACTTTTGTGTGCTCTCTCGCTGTGTGTTTCTGTTACACCACAGCATTACCATAGCAGCGTATTATCACTCATCCGTGTTGTACTTAAGTATATTCTGATAAATGAGTCCGTGTCTCTCTCCATCCACATAAGTGAGAGTATGGCTTCAGTTAAGTGTGGCTGGCTGCGTAGCAATAATAGAAAAGGGTTGATTTGATATGTTTATTATGCTCTTGGGAAAATTATATTACATCTACGCCAGTTGCAAGAGTGGCAAGCGGAGTTGGTTGTTATTGAAAGACGAAACGCAGAGGCTATTCAGGGGAGTTGCTTTTCATCTGCTTCATACGCATTTTATTATTTTTAAAACATCATCCACACTTCTTGATTATGATTGATGTTCAACTATTTTTCACTGTATAAATAGTACAATGTATAAGATAATTTTTAAGAGAAAGCGATACAAAGAGTTTTAGAGAGAGGGAGAGGTGGAAGTCACTTTTCCATTTTCAAGTCCAAAACACTCAGCCTCAAATACGGTTTTTCCAATCAACAAGACGCGAAGGAACAATGCTTTTGTTCTGAACAAGGGAAAACATTCAACTGTGTTATCTTCTCTCTGACATGGATTAAACGTTGGACACTATCTCTAATACCTAAACCCCTTTACCCTTTTTAGTCTTTGTCAAAAAGACTGGTAAAAATACTGTCAACTGTATAATGGGGAAGTGAATTTAAGAATCGCTTAAGACGATTCATAATTGCAATAATACAACGCACAAAAAGTTGTCTCGATTTAACTGCTAAGTATATATATGTCCTGTAAATCTATTTTGAGTCTTAGATTTGTATGTAAAGCTCGTATTAGCAAGGTTATTAGCGTAAGTGATTAGCTCTCTGTGTGTAGGCTAATTTGAGCATTGTGCAACGAAAGTTATTTTTACTGAGTGGTAATTATTAAAGATTAGCAAAGCTGCCTAATTTAAAACGAAATCAAAATAGACACAGCTTACTTGCTTCAAATTGACACTGCGGACTTTCAAAACTGTCCGCTGTCTTAAACTTTTCACCGCCTTTAGTGCCCAACAAAAATCTCTACATAGTACATACACAATAAAACTGAAGGGAGTCCATCATCATAGTTATTAAGATACTTATATGAAGATGCAAAAAACTGTCAACTAAGGATAATTAATACTGCAGATATAATTAAAGTAACGTAGGTAAGCACTTTTACATGTTTGACCATTATTTATATGAATTACATATTTACGCTTCCTGAAAAGTGCGCAGGCGCCATGAGCTTCATTTGTTCCCCAAGCGAAGCCTATTTTACATTGGCAATTGGCGTCACGTATAAAACTAATATGATTCATGATTTTCATCTTTTGTAGGTTACATTCTGCTTTCTAACGGACTTATTGCTTAAACTGGATTAAAAAGAAGACAGAACCCCAATCAACGAATTTCACTCATTATATCAAACAAGTACATCATAATTAAGTAACGTTTGCAAGCGTTGTACCTGTTGTGTTTATTGAACAAAGTTAGTAAGGTCATCTCGTAAATTTGTTGCCTTTAAAATTGATGACATCAATAATGCTACAATGTAACAACCTTTTAAGTCTAGGGCCTATGTAATTGACAGTATGAAAACACAAATGAATCCACCAAGTGCAAACTATCCAAATCTTAACAGAAATGTCCTAAACTAATAAACGTAACGCCGTCATTCGATTGCTCTGCCTCTAAGGGTATTATAGTGAAATAGTTACAATATTTAATAAAACTTAATTGTTAGCAACATAGGTTACTTTTACGTCTATACCCAGACGGCCATGCCTTTCACATTCAACGTTGTATCGTCGCGGTGGCCCCTATTACTCAACAATATAGCAGTATTTTCTGTAAGTCCAACATATTATAAAGCGGATCTCGTCAGTTTACAAGTGTTCCGGGCTTAGGCGACAACAAAATATGCGACGTTAGTTTTTAATTGAAGCGTTAGTTATTATTCAAGAAGGAAAACAGGAAGAGAGTGTATGCAATCGGGTTTACCGATTAGACCTTTAATATTTTAAAATGGATCGAATGTCGGATGAAGCCACTGCGTTGGAGACGCTGAAAATTCTCCATCCTATAATTACTTTATCAGCAGAAAGATTAGATGGTCTTCGTACTCAATGTACTACTAGTGCTGAGATAACTCATCAAGAAATTAGAACTTTAGAGGTAAGAGTCTTTGTTGCAGTCGTGTTCATGGTGTTTTGTTCAATGTTCAATGTTTCTGAAGTTCTCATGTATGTTTTGCTGATTCCTTTTAGGGTAAATTAGTTAAACATTTTGGTGATCAGTTAATTGCGAAAAAGAGAATAGCGCCAGAAAATTTACCTGCGGACTGCCAAGGTCCGTCGCTGAAATTATGGCTTCAAGTTGTCGGTCTTTCTGCTAGAACTACTCAGGTACATGCATTTAGCTTTAAAACAAATCTATGTAGTCGGTAAAATCGATATTTTAATTTTTATAAATCCAACTTGCGTATCACAGGGTATTTGCAACCGAGTTTCCAGTCTGGAAAGTCTGAAAGAGCGTTCTGAGCAAGAGATTAGAACATTGGTGAATGAATATCAAGCTAATGAGGAGGAAGCTAGACGTCTAACCAAAGCCCTCCAGCAACTGAAGCGTTATACTGGTATTGCAATATAACATACTTCCGACATGCTATGCTTATTGTAAGTCTCGAATCTCGAATCAATGCATGGTGTTAAGTCGGATGTGATAAATGTGCTCTATAGATTCGCTGAAAGCGCAAAGCGACGAGAACGGGAGGCGAATACCCACAACTGTCAATCTTGACCTCAATAACCTTTACTGGGATTCTTGGAACCTACAAAACGAAGTTACAGTGACAATACCGCCAAACGCTGTATCACCTCATAACAGCCGTACACGAGCTACTCGATGCTCAGTCCCGTCTGAGGACTACTTAAACCATGGACACGGCAACTCTGGATCAGTCATAAGTCAATCCTCTCACTTTTGCTCTACTACTCCTTGTACACCTGTTACAACCATGGCTCCTTACAGTCTTAACTCACCTGCGTTCTCACCGGGATCTCACCCTAACATCTATTCTCCCACCAATTCATCTATATCTGTTTTTTCACCTTCGTCAACGTCTCCTGGATCATATGATCCCGGCCAAACTCCACCGCCAACTCCTCCTGTGAAAGGTTCATTTTTATTTCTTGAATAGCAACAAAATGGCTAATAAATGTGTTTATTTAAAAGGTACAATTATTCTAATACATTTTGGAACTATAGGAGATAAAAAGTTCCAAACTACTCCACCTGCCAAGAAGAAGCAAGCTGTTATTCCAACTGCAGTAACATCAGGAAACTTGCAGCCGGAAGGATTCCCATTAACAAAATCTAAGTCACATGAATCCCAGCTTGCGAGCAGAGTTGATTCCTCCTCCGAATCCAATTTGGATAGGTATGACTTTTCAGTTGTTAGTATAACTAGTAGTGAATATTTTTTCCCTTGACAGCATCCGGCCAAAATGCGTTTGCCTAAATCCGCTGTTCAGCTAACTGTATTTTATGTGTTTAGTGTTGTAGTCTGTTGAAATGATTTATTTCACTTTTGTGCTCATTTCTTGTCTAGCCAATATTGTGTTTCGGATTTTTTAATGCATTATTATTTATAGTCAATAGCTAGTTGTATATTATGTATGTTTTGCATGCACAGTATTTGTTTATTTGTTTTTTCTTTTATTTTCCGCTTCCACGCTGTGATGTTGTTTTGTGATGTTGCCTTCGCACGTGTCCCTACGTCTTTGTGGTGCCCATATCACCCAAAAACTTTGTTTTTCTCATCATCCCTCACTGTGCACCTCTTCGTGGTGAAATTTATAGTGCAAGCCTTTACAGCAAGCCTCTTGCCAGCGTTCATAATGTTAATCTTTCCAATGTATTCTCATACTCATGGTTAAATTTTGGAAACGGTCTCATGGCGGGTTACAGTTTGGAACAATTACCACACAAACGACGGGAGAGGTTACCAACGGAACCTGGACCAACTGGACCAACTACGTCTTGGGATTTGCAATATGGCTCAACCTCATCTACTTCAACAACAACGTCGGTTTTCTCCTCTGGGCGTCATGCTGCTTCCACGACTTCTTCCTTGGGCATTTCATCTATTGGCGGGTTGAGTATGAACAATTCATCTACACTGACTGCAAGTCCAATTAAGTCCCCTCCATCGTCACACGTGGAAGTTCTTGATGAGTTGGATCCTAATCGACGTAAGTATAATAGTCCTGCATTACAGTGCTCTGCTTATTTAGTTACATTAGAAACTTTGAGGTTGCGGGAAAAGTTTTAAATTTGTGTTTGTATTTTTAGCTTTACCAGTTCCAAAATCTCCAAGAACCCCTACAATGGCTAGAAGCATGGGTCACATGATATCTCACCGGTTTTCGAAAATGTTTAAGGTCGCAACTTGCGATTACTGCTTTAAACAAATGATCATTGGATTAAAATGCAAAGAGTGCAAGTTCAAGTGTCATCGGGATTGTGAGCCGAAAGTGCCACCGTCATGTGGGCTACCCAACGAGCTAATTGATGAGTTCGTGCGTCATTTGAGGGATGGTAAGTTACGTTGCAACTTAACTGTTGTAGTATACCGTCTTTATTTTGGAAGTTTGTACATGTATTTGTAGTAGAGTGTTGTCAATCTTGAATGTGAGTTTGAATGTTATAGGAGAAACTCCAGGCCCGCGAGGTATGCCTGCTTCACCAAATCAAAAGTGGGTTGGGAGGAATCCCAAAATAAAGCGACCTCCTGTAAACATGTTGATTCAGCCTTTTCCTGTGAGTAGACTTGCGTACTGTTAAATGTTTGTAATTGTCTGGAATTAATTGTGTGCACGTCAGTGTATTTGATTGTGTTGGACTGTGATTGATTAGGGCCCAGATTCAAGCTCGAATACGTCAAGTTGTAACAGTTCTACTCCTTCTAGTCCAGCACCTTTCCCACCAACAAGTTCTAAGTTTCATTATCCTGGTATGTTATGATGTGTCTACGTGTAGCTAAATTATTTTTAAAAAAATATTTTGTGCCCAGCCACAGGTAATAAATGTTGGCGCTCAGTACTCAAACTGAAGTAGAGGTTGTAGTGTTATTGCTCGGTCACTCAAGGTGCATAATGTTGAGGTTTTGAATTGATGCAGATGTCGATGTAGATAAAGGCGTGACATTGGAGACCAGGCCATTCAGTGAAGTTACAAATGATGATCGTACAAGTACTGAAAAATCAAACGATTCTGATCGCACGATATCACAAACATCCGGTTCTGGTAGCACAGATTCGGAAAAGACTCTTGCTCTTCGTGTGGATAGTCAAGATAGTCAAATTTCCGATGGAGAGCCTAACGAGAGAACATGGCCAAGACAAAATTCGGTAGATAAAGGCGTAAATAAATTTGAATACCAATTGAAAGCTATCGTAAGGGATTTCACTTCATGCATGCATGTATTTTTGTATATTTTCCTACTTTTACTTTCATCCTGCAAGCACAAATTCCTCTTATGTTTAGTACTAATTTTTGAAATCTTAGGAAAGTGGACTCTATCAGCATTCCACCTGGGTGGTTATGCTACTTGGCTCCTGAACTTATCAAGTGCTTGAAACCGCTTTCAAAACATGACGATGAGCTCCCATTTTCGAAAACGACTGATATCTACGCATTTGGAACTGTCTGGTATGAACTTTTGACTGGAGAATGGCCCTACAAAGGCTTACCCCCAGAAGCTATAATATGGCAGGTTGGTTCTGGCATTCGCCAACCGCTACCAACGCTATTTTCACGTGACGTGAAGGTATGCTCAAGTTGAATTTTTGCATAATTTCACTTGTGTTTTGTGTGGAATATTCATTTTAACGGAGGAATTCAATGAAGCCTTTGATTTAGTGTACTGTTGATGCGTTGCAGGATATTTTGATGAGCTGCTGGTCAACGAGATCTGAGGAGAGGGTGGATTTTACAAAAATACAGAAAATCGTGGAAAAATTACCAAAGAAGCGGCTGGCACGGTCACCATCCCATCCAATACATTTGTCCAGATCCGCCGAATCAGTATTTTAATTTGAGAAATGCAACATTATAGTGATTATTAGTAGTCATATCGCACAAAACTTGACGTAGGTTTTATTCGTTTTATTTAAAATGACAACTACGAGTAAAACGTGTGTTCTCAATGAATTTCTGACAACTTGGATTTATTTTTTAAATACGAACGTAGTATATAGTCATAGAGGAAAATACGTTTCTGATTTTAGTACTACGAATGACTGCTTTACGAATGAAAAAATATGTGCAGTTTATTGTGTATTTTGTGAGTTGACAGCAAAGTCGGAGGAACTTCATCAGCATTAAGTGATATTATTGATAATTTTTGTCAATCTTTATTTCTTGTTCATTCAAGCTGTCCTGTCGGATGTCTGGAACATCTCCTTATTTTGTGCCTTATTGACATTTATTTCGTGTTATTTTTAAGTCACCTTTTTTTAATTTGAGTCTTTGTTTCACTCAAACTTTCATCTTTATCGATAAAACAAGAATGTTGCAATCCTGCCTATAGCTGCCTACAGGGCATGTAGCATTTGACTTAACGTAGCTTCTCTGAAGCCAGGGTAATACGAAAACTTATCAAGTAAAACTTATATAAACCATTGTACTGATCAAGCACCTGCCCGATCAAAACGTTACGGTCCGAAAAACTTGATTTGCAGTGGAGAAATAAGTACGGTTAGTTTGATAACTACATTCTAATGTATTACCTGGGATTAAAGTCAATAAATGTTGAGGTTAATCAGAAAAAATGAAGATTGTTTTTTATTATATATTATCTATCACCATTCATCCATTACAACTTATTATGGTACATATACACACACGGAGGAAAAGCACGTCTAGTGTTCTGATATTTTCTGATATTGCATTTCTAGTCGTCGCATCAGAAAGCGATACAATTCAACCTCATTGTACAACTCGGTTTCCATGATCTGTCTTACATAGAAAGACACCATAGGTTGCTCATCCTTTCGGACACCCGGGTGGATGCTCCTATCTGTACACGATAAATAAATACCGTTTTAAAATGAATAAAATGTTGACGCATATAGAAACGCCTATATAATAGAAATTAATCTTCAATGACACCCAAATAGATAATAAAAAGCAATTGTACGCATTGCGTACATGTTGACATGACATATGCCTTAGTTTCTCTGATTATCATGATTCTGTGATTTGAGTAGTATTTTTCATCGGAAGACTTTAGTGTCAAATGTAGAAAAGTTTTTTTCTCATCGTATTTATTGGGTTTTTACCATGTCTGCATATTAAATTATGCTCACGCACGCCAATGAGAGAGTATGCAATCTAGAAAGTTGTTATAGCTGCGTGTCCATTAAAATGTATAGTTTCTCTGCAGGTGGCTCCCTCGAAGAATAAACATTACCCGACTCACCTAATTTATTATAAAGCTGAGCAGCCCCGGAGAAGAATCTTGGTACAAACTTCTCCAATACGCTGAGTGTTTGATCCATTTTTTCCAACACTCCCACAACAGAGTACTCCCTTTCAATGTTAAATTTCGCCATCTGTAAGGCCCACCTATCATTGATTACTCTGCAGATAAAGGTAGTAATAAAAACAAAAGGTATAAAAAACATGCACACTAAAAAAGACAGTTTCTTCCTCCGGGAAGAGTATTGTCCGCCCAGGAAAAAACCGACATTACATGTGTATAAATCAGAGGTTAACTATCAAGCTCCTCATAGATTTCACCGACCAACGCCGGAAAAGAAATGCAAAGGCGAGTATAACCCTGGAATGCCGTGACATGAAAAGTTTTCCATTCTTTCTTTTTTTTATCAAGAAGGCTATTTGTTGAAGCTTGAAAGGGAAAAAAAGTTGGTGGAACTGTGATGTAATGATGATTGTCTGCTAGAGTCCACTACGCTACTCACACGCAAGAGTTGTGTTGCCCACAGAAAAAAGGGATCATTAAAGTAAATGATTTCTCTCCAGCAGTATAACGACACTCAGGGTCGGCCTGGAGAACACATTCTTCAAATGTTCTATGGTACCATTCTGTTCCTACATTTGAGGAATGATGTCAGGTTGATGTGATTTGTCATGAAAAAAGTTATATGAATGAGAAAGCCTTGGTGTAATTCTCGTTAGCCTTATCAAAAGTAGAGAAAATCGTGTCCAATTTGATACCTGAACCAGCACGAATGGAGTTTCTTCTGCTAATTTCTTGTTTCGTAACAGTCAACGACTTGTTTCTCCTGCTGTAATAGTCCAACACCAGCCTGTCTATAGGGTCCCGCACTAGATTCATGTAGATCGGCCTTTCTTTCTCGTATCTGTAATAATAAATGTCAAACGGAACGGGATTTGAGGAGCAAAGTGAATTTTCGCGTTCCTGTCAAATCACTCCGTGGTTTATGAATAATAACCTTACTTTTGATATTTGGTGAAATTGACAAAGAAGAAATGACGGTTGTAACTTTTGGGAAGATGTTGATATTGAAACCAAGACACTAGGCTTTCTTGCTCTTGTTCTAGAAGAAGTCTAAAGATGAAAACCTAATTATATGTATATAGCGTATCATTTTACATTAAACAGGTTTCGTTTGATCAACGGTGACCAGAAAGTAGAGCATAATATTGCTTTGATGTTGAATGAAACTATTATGCAGAAAATGATTTAATGTGCTACCTGGGCCAAGGTGTTTGATATTCGTGTTCTTGATGAGAAAATCCATTTTTGGCTGAAAGTGCTTCTATGAGTTGTACTGTGGCTTCCTCCTTGCAATTTGGAACGCTGTTGTAAACGATCCAAATGCTGTTTGAGCTTGTTCTGATGGAAACATTGTTAAAAGCAGGAATAAGATTGATGTGCCAACAACATCCTACTTTTCGATCCAACATTACACTGACCATTTATTAAATTAGTTATTTACCTATTTTTCGCTGACGGGGTTATCTCCATGTCTATCAAGTTTTCTGGAATTTCTGCAACTACATTTTCTGTTAAATCTGCCCAAGACACGGTTTCCATGAGTTTTGTTGGTTTGACCTTGATGGCGTTTTTTCGTACATGAAGATGAGGATCCTTTAAATGTGCACTGGATCTTCTCTCTGAAACTTTGACATTGTGTTGATGTCTTATTGAGTCTGCGATGAGCGACAGTAGGAAAACTTTGATACCAAGGAGAAGCAAAAATAATGGTACATACCTAGAAAAAAAAGAGTTTTCAGAATTTTATTGCAAACTTGTATAACCATGTATATCTTTGAGTTTCAATTAAAACTTACCAGCCATGCAGATATAAAATATTGATGCATGTTTTAATAAGCCGTTTCTTCATTGCAAAAAAAACTTGTTTCTAATTTATAAGGGAAAAACTTGACAGTAATAAGCTCCTGGCCTTAAAATAATTTGAATGTTTAAGACGACTTGAAATTGAAATCCAAAATTTTGCAACCCCTCTTCTCAATTCAACAGAGGAAAGAGTCAACTGACAGAAAAAAATACGATTGCGAATCTTCCCGTGTCTTGATGCATGTCGTACACATATAACCACAAGCATTTATACACGCCTGGCATTCATGCTGTTACACATTTGTTGTGAAAAAGATGATGCTGTTTAGATAAATGCGTGACAATAGATGTAAAAAAAGGTGATCTTAATTTTTGAAACGTTGCTTCCTCCCCCCAACGCGTATTCTTATGATTCATATCTCTGCGGTTTCTCTTCTCTCATCGTTGAGCATCAGTGATTTCAAGTTCGCTGACAACTTGAGCAGGACACAGGAAGAGGACAATACACACGTACAAGCTAGTTTTATGGTTACTGAACTTTTTTCATTCTTTAAAGAATATTATATCATGCATCCGACAAAGGTAGCAAAAAAGAATCTTTTGCATACGGCTAATAACTTGAGATTGAGACTTATGTGTAGTCGTAAAAAAATGTGATTTTGTGTATTCGGAGGATGCTATGTAGAAAACAGACAGGGGAGAGTTTGGTATGGTGGATTGAAGGATTTCATCAGAGATCAGCAGAGCATGGTTGATTTTACAGTGAAAAGGAAATGGTTCTTCATGATATCCCATTTGAAGGACGGTGACGGGATTAGAGACTCTTGCAATTTTTCAGCGTTTCAAACATCAAATCCCTCTGTGTGCTTTGGTATGTGTCTCAAAATCAGAGCTCTTGAAAAAAAGAGCTTCCTTCCTGCTACGTTCTTGCATCTTTTAAATTTTTATTGATGAAAATTTTTTTGTACGCCAGGGATTGAAGGATTCGTCGGTTGCAAATTCAGATCAAATCGTTGACTTCCTTCGTTCATTGTAAAAGTGCACTAGATTCTTCATTATATATAGGCTAAAGGCATTATATATATTCTCCATTTAAACCAATAAATAAAATTCATACATCGAAATGTATCCAGCTTATTCAAGCGTAACATCAGCTCGAGTGGTATCTATAACCTAAATAGATTTTTATGCATTGGAATGATGTGTCTGTTGAGTAAAGACGCATGGGATTTTTACAAATTCCATATCATTTCATCCTTATTTCGCAGTTTTCAGTTTTGACTCACCATCCCATACATATTTGTAGTATTTAGCTGTAATATACAACAAAATGACTAGAGCTTTAGTTGTTTGCATAAGAAACCTACTATGATGGCATGCGTGTTGATGAAATGTGTCACTTTGACGATGATAAATATTTTCGTTGACATCAAATATTACATGCACTAAAGTCATCCTTATGTCTGATCTTGTTGGCACATTGATTCCGAACATTGACCTTTCTTGTTAAAACGTCCATCTTCACGATACATCAAGGTCAGACGGATAATGCATGTCATTTATTCTGGAGAAGAGATTTTTTTCTATTTATATGTGAACAAACACCAAACACCAGGGTTTACTTTACTTTGTTGATCATGAAAAATTGAATTCAAAGTTTAAAAAATTTCCTCCTGTTTATCACCAAAACATCAGGATATCAGGAAAAAGCCTTAACTTTTTACATTTTACCATTTTAGGGATGTCATAGGTGTATTTGTTTGACAAAGAATAGCCCACGCCAGATTGCCAGAAGGAAATGAATGAAAGTGAGAGGGTTGTGCAATGTAAAATGTTTGCAAATGATATTGTCATAACAACCAGAAACACAGCAAGCCTACTGCCTGCAGTATGATCCACATGCATGAGAATATTCTCACCGTAATTCAAATCCCCAACTGACTAACACAAACTAAACTAAGCTTTCTTTTAAATACATATGCATATACATACAATCCATTACCATCTCCAAAATTCCCCTCGCTTGTTTCCGATAGTTCCTCCATTTACTCACTTTTTGTCAGACTATAATGGAAAATTTCCCAAATAAAGCTACTCCGTAATACAGAATGACTGATTGTGAGAGTGGGAACATGGTGTGCTCACTGCTCTCAAGGAAAAACGTTCAAATGTTCATCTAATTCACATGGAATACCTCCCTTTGTAATCACAAATGTAAACTACATATTCTCAAACGAGTTTTTTTCTTTTTCACTGGAACCACCTCCACACCACCACGCTTTCCCTTTGACTTTCCCAGTGTGTTGTGAATTGCTATTGTTTGAAGCATAATAAACTACTTTCTACATTATGATGTATGCCTTCATTCCCTGAGCAAATACAGGGCACGTCCTACCCAGTGAAGAAAAAAAATTGGCTAGGTTTGCGAATAGTTTTTTTTAAAAAGGAATATACCTATTGTTGGTGCATATTCATATGACATATGTGATGAGACTCACCCTGAAGGTAACCAGTAGCTAGAGAAAAAGACATTGACAGAGTGAATTTCTCGTGGGCTTCGTTTCTGAAGAAGAAGACGAGTAACACGGTTTTTCATTATCCTTCTCTTCCTTTTATCATGGAAATGGAGCACGCACGGAGGAAGAAGATGGACAACGTTGGTAACCAAACCATTCATGGAGTGTATGAAGCAGTCACTTTTTCCCACTAGTGTTTCACTACGAGGGAAAAAAACAAGTGGAAAGAATGGCGACGACAGGATGGTCGTACCAGGAAATGGTAATAGTAATCAGTTCAAGACTGGGTGAGTTTCCTCTCCACAAGACTCAAAATGATAGTGAGTTATTGCCAGCGAGCAAGGGAACTCTGTCGTGTTCATGTCCAACTTTTACAGCACAAGTTGCATCTCACAGTTTTCACTTTCAAGTGGATCAAACTTGACCAAATGTGGAAGGTTTTTAAAAACTGTGCAATTTAATAGTGGAACAAAGTTTCCTTGGATTATGTGATTGTGTGGAAGTTGTAAGGAAATTTGAATGGTGGAAAAGTTGCAATCCTCCCCTGAAAACAATCGAAATAATGCTGTGTCCTTGGAATCTGGAGTTAGTAAGGAGATGAGTGAAGCTGGCGTAGAAACCCATAATAATGAAAGGTACGATGGTGAGAGTGAAAGTGCAACTCAAGCAGAGTCTGAAGATGAGGACGAGAGGGACGATAATTGTTCAGCGTCTGCAGAGGAACCGAGTGTGGCGCAGACTCAGAAGAAATCCTCATCAAACAATGGAATCCAATCGGAACCACCTGATCCTGTCCTACGGGAAAATGGAGACAGTTCTAGTGCCAAAATTGAAAATGGAAGGATTGTTCAGAGAGGGTCAACTAGTGAAAGCAGCATTAAGACAACTCCTGATTCCAGCCTGGAAACCCCTTCTTCGAATTTCGAGACTAAACCAAACAGTGGGAATGAAGGGTCGGATAAAAATGACAAGAAAAATACTCCCATTTCTTCTGCACCATCCCCGATAAAGCAATCTGAGTCCCATTCCGAGTCCAGTCGTAGTACAAATCCTAGTCAAGCTAAGTCCGTCTCGACGCCATCCATAAAAAAAGATTCCTCTTCCCATTCAGTAGATAAAGGATCATCATTAAATATTCTAGCGTTGCCATTCGAGTCTGGGATAAATACAGAGTGTATTCAGTTGCTAAGGCAGTTGTGGAATGTTCACGAGGAGGCTTTTAATTTTCTCAACTGTGTTCACAAAACCCTCTCCACGTTGAGACGATGGGTGAGAGTGGAAGATAACGAGTTTGAAGGATTTTTTGCCGACAAGAAAAGATTATCTTCTGTTACTCCTCCTCAAACCACAAGTCTTCGCTCGGGAGGAGGAAAAATGCAGGAACCAAGGGGAGAATCGAAAGATGGAGGGAATGATGTCAGATGGATTTCCCTTCAGCCATTTATAGACGGCCTAAAGTGTACTTCGGAAAATATTTCAGAAATCGAAAAACAATGCCTTACATTATCAGTCTTCCAGTCACAATGTAAATTAGTTTTATATGCCAAGGTGAGTCTAGCTATTTTATTTTACTGAAGAAGAAGAAGACTACTTGTTTTTTTAAATGTTGTGTTCACATTTTGATTGTAGATTCGCCATGCCAAGAGACAAGTCACTCACGACCGGCTTGCAATTCTCCACGGAGTAAATCAATTAGTCTCAGTCGCAACTCAGCTCCTTTCCTCTCCCTCCTTTTGGCAAGAATGTGAAGGAGATGAAGTGAGTTCATATGCATGCAGCGTGTTTCACCTGTCAGAGACTTACAATTCCTGCCTCGAGTCCTGCTGGTCACACGTGGAAGCAAGTCTCGCTGCGGCAAACCCATCTCTTGCAAGCACACCATCAGATGCAGACTCTGGAAGTGAGATGGGAGCCACAACCACCCCAAGCAGAATAAGGGTCTGGGCTCAGGTGAAGGCAGCGAATACAAATGACTCTCCTCTGCTGAAACAGTCTTTGAAGCCGTTATCAGCCACAAAGCTGCTTCAAGTGATTGCCCAAAGAAGGGCTGGATTTTGTGCAAGGGAATTTACTCGGATTAGCTTGAGCACGTTTTACGAAAATCAAAGTGAGACGATAAGTGCTGACAAATTTAGCTCATGTTTGGATGAGGAGAATAAGCATCTTAGTCCGTTTGAAAAGGCCTTCTCCAAAAGACCTTCCATTTTGGGAAGGGCGGCTGTCAAGGAGTTGGAAAATGGCGAGCTTCGTCTTACCAAAAGTTTCAAACTCAAAATGTATGGCTATTTTCATGACGTGTTGTGGTCCTTGGTTGGAGAGTACTCGGAGGATTTAATTTTATGGAGTCTTCAAACCACCATTCCTCTCACTTTACAGCCTCCAGAAGTGCAATTACAACTTAAGCAAGTGCTCATGCTTGGGGCTTATGCTCAAGGTATAGTGAGGATTCTATAAAATTCTCTTCTCGTTTTTTTATTATATCAGTTTGTAGCAGATGAACTGTGAAAATCTCAATAATAAAAAGGATTTCTCTTATACCTTAGCTGGACAGTCGACTCCAATTCTCCCCGCTTTTGAAACGATAGGCGGGGCCTTGCATTCCTTTTCTTTAATGGTTAATTGGGACGAAAAGATGAGGGAAGCTTTTGAGATTACATTTCGAGTCAAAAGACCCGAACATGTTTCCCTCGTTTCGAAACCACAATCCTCCCAAATGGCTACTGATGTTGGAGCTAAATTCGGAGAAATCTTGACATCCTGCGTGGCTCTCATGGAGTCTGGAAACAGTCTCTCAGCTAGAATGTCTCTTCCACTCGAGGAACGACAAAAGCTTACAATGACATTTTCAGAAGAAGAGCCGCTGGGAGATGAAGCACAAATTCTGTTCCGGCTTGAAGCTACCTTAAATTACTTTAGAGCTTGGACAGTTCGCAGAGCCAAAGTGTGGCTGAACTCGTGGGCGGTCCCGCAATTTATTGCGAGTTCGCAAAGAGATCCTCCTATTCTGGTTCAAATGATTAAATCAAAAGAGGTCACTTACCTTATCATCATTCTGTCTTCGTATATTCCCTATTTTACCTTAACTGGTTGGATCAAAGAAATTTTTTCACACTTGCTTCTCCCAACAGGTTTTCCTGGTGACGAGAGAGGTTTTGCTAAAAAGTGAAAATATTGGTATTCGCATCAGCGCCCAGAATCGGCAAACGTGTGCGGAAGACATGAGAAAAGCCATACAAAATCTTCAAGTAAGAGCATAGATCTCTCATGAGCCTTTCCCTCTCACGAAGTATTCTTGTAATGTAATCGCGTGTTCCTTTCCCTTTCCATTATAGACAGTTCCCGACGAGCTTCTTCACGCTGTTGGGATCATCTGCAGGACTTTAAGTTTAGCCACGTTACAAACATACATGCCTGACGCTAGTCACTGGAGAGGGGCTGGAAAAGGTTCTGGGCTGGATCCAGATCGACCGTCCCCTTACGTCCGAATTTTTATAGGTAATAATAAAAATGAGGAGAGGATAATTTTATTTTGAACTAACTTGGGAAATATTGTGATTGCATTTACAGATCGTGTGGTTGGGCCAGTGTTTAAAGCAGCAGTGAATTTAGTGCCTCCTTTTGTTCAAGAGTCTTTAGGGAAGAAAGTAATTAACGCCATGTGTGATGCATGGCTTCACTACATACTCCAGAGAAAGATCAAATTTAGGTGAGACAGGGTCTCTCTCAAGTCAATATTAATAACAATTGTGTGTAGCCATTTTAAAAGGACACCAGGCTATTTTCTAAATGGCAGTGAATGGGGAGCAGTTCAGCTGCTCCGGGATTTTGTCTCTTTGCGGGAATGGATTCGAGGCGAAACTCAATTAGACAGAGAAGCGAGGAAGGCTATTCTTCAGTTGGAGATTCTCAAAAGTTGTGAAGGAGTCGCGTATTTGCTGCTCAGGAATCCAGGCGATGTTCTCGGAGTGGGTAAGCCAAGTCGAAAAAGTCGACGTGTAGCACCGGCATCAGGTATGGGCTTTTATTTTCGTTCTAATTTTTTTCTTTGCAAAAAAGTTTTGTGATCATCTTTTTCCTTATTAAAAATCCATTAGGCTCCATAGAGTCGTCTCCATCTGCATCCGAAGTGTCGACAGCGGAGGATGATATACCGCCGGAGATGTATGTTCCAAATCAGCAAATGTGGCTACAGCTGCGACTCAAAAAAACTGGATTCGCCTCGTGTTGTAATTTGTAGTGGAGGGAAATCTAATTATGTTGTTATCCATTTTTAATTAAATTAATCAATAACTGGAACGAAATTAATTGTTAGACTTGAACAACAAGGGAAATCTAAAATGTCATTTTTATACAGACTTGAGTAGTTTTATATTTTCTATGACGCATGTAGAATATTTAAACGTAATACTTTCTAGTTGGTTGAGACATTACTAAATATTAGCTACTAATCAATCAAAGTGTTTCTGGCAATTTGAATGAAGACTACCTACTTATACCTTTGTGTTATTGTTGTCAATGTATTTTGAGCAGTCGTCTCCATCATGTCATCATTTTGTAAGCTTCACCGAGTATAAGCACTTGTGGCAAAATATTAAATTATAAGAATGTGAAAACCCTTTACTGCGTCTTGAGTTGTTTGAGCATTGTTGTTGTACCGTGTTTAATCTACTCAGAGTTGTAACCTCTACTTCAATTGGAAACAAATGAGATTAAAATTTGCATACAAAGAATATATATATATGTGTATTTGGGCCTGGATCTCCAACATCAAATTTATTACAATGCTTCCTCCACACAAAATACTAAAGCTTTCAAGCGAAATGATGAAATGAGCTTATAACAGGCAATATGTGCAGTTTTGGGGTTTCGTGATCTCTCAGACGAGAAATAATTAAAGATGTACATTTCAGCAACAAAAGAAGAGAAAACAACTTGTATAGTAGTTTTTTATCCTTAATAGCCTATGGCACTCATCGACTCATCTTGAAAGGAAATATGGTTGAAAAGAATATGGACTTTGATTTGTTTCCTAGAGAGAATCAACGGGTGCAGAGAGGAAGAAAGAAAGAGGAAATTTTCGCCGGCACCCTTCAAGTGTATCACGCAACCTAATTTTGTCTATCCTATTCTCCCAGCAAACACTCACAAAAGAAGAGAAAGGCTGAACCCTTAGTTTTGATACATATTTTTTATATTCTTGTGATGTTGGCAAGCCGCATGAGGATGATAGGTGCAGTGAAACCAAAGAAGTATAAAACACCAGATTCACCAGAGAGCTAGAAGCTTGATGGATTCATCCATGCTAAATCGTTGAAAGTGAAAGAGCACTTTCACATGAGTAGTTCTACTCAAAAGTTAGCGAACCGGGAAAAACTTGAGAGGAGACGTTGAGACAATGGTGATTTACGTTCTTGTGAAAAAATAAGACGATTTTTTTCCCAGATTTTACCAACCCTTTTGCATTAAAGATTTTAATATGAACATTTATACTAGTGAAGTTTACAGGGCTCATATGAATATTCGGATATGGACGTTAGTTATCATCCCTGAGGAAAAATTCTTAAATAAATGAAGTCTCGACAATAGCTCCGCTTACCTGAGCAATTTAGCATGACTATGAAGTCCCATTGCTACTCGTTTAATGACTTGTAATGGTTTCTTAACGTTTAGGATGGGGTTGTGTGTACGTCTGTGAGTTTAAAAAGAATTTACGTTTGAACAGTTTGGAATGTAATATTACCTTAAAATGAGTTTTTCTTGAGGTCTTAAAAAGATTTAAAAAGATAAAAAAAAGACACCTCGTAATTGTTCAGCTATCAGTTTGAAAAGAGTTGATTTTGAAGGGAAAATGTAAAATAATCCTTCATCAACTCGACCCTATTTCCAATTTAAAATCCCTTTCGGAAGTCACTCGTGGGAATGGGAGCAAGAGAGACGATGGTGGTGGTGGTGAAAACGATTGAAAAGTTTTAACGGGCAGGCGGGTTTGGTTGAAAACTTAAAAAGTACTGAAAAAAGTAAAACTTTCAGATGCGAGTTGTTCAGGTGTAAAACTAGAGGTGGGATTGGATTTTAGTGAAAATATTCTCTCTTTTTCACTTTTACCATTTTAGCTTTGGTAGATTTACGAAATCGGTCTAGATAAAAAAAAAGTTTGAAATGAATTATTCACCTTTATATGCTGTCATCATCTCTATCATTTTCTGCCTCAACTGTCATTTAGTGTTCATTTAAATGTCATTCTCGAATCAATTGAATTTCGACGGGAAAAAAAGTTTTGACTCGAATACAAAAAAATATATACACATCTCCTGTCCTTTTTTCACCTTTAATACTACCAGGATCTTAGGTCGTCTTCACGAAAGTAAGTAAGTAGTTTTTTTTGAGACGAGATAAGAAGGAAAATAAGTCCGGGGGTTATACGACGAAACTTTTTCCCTTCCTTTCTTCGTGGCTTGATAAAATTATTAGGAAAATGAGATTTAGGAGACGAAAAGTGAGATAGAGAAATGATTATCGACCGCAGAAAATGTGATGAAAAGCTGTCTCTTTCCATCACTTTCTCACGCTCGTAGTTGGTTATTTGAGAGAAAATGTAATTTAGGCTAGGAAATAAAAATCAAGAATAGAATTTAGAAGTATGAACATGTTTCATTGGCAAAGAAACCTCAAACACACATGCCGCTCTAAGATACTTGAGATTGTGGTCGGAGCAGAAGACCTAATTTTGAAAATAGAAAAAAACTGCGAGTTTTTCATCTCTATTTTTTTTTCTTTTTTAAGGGTTCCTCCTTCTTCCTCAATTTTTCTTTTCTCGTCTCGTGAATAATCTAATTTGGAAAAAAGGGAATATAAAGACTCAGCGTTTCTCTATCATTCGCATTATCAAAGACGAAGAGGAACATAATGTAGAGTAATTGTAGGAAGGTTGGCGGTGCGTGCACTTGCTAAACACGAGCATTGAGAGCTTCTTATTTTCTCCAACTTTCTTTTTCCCATCACCACTGGCTATGTTTAGAAAGGGAGTTCCTTTTCGCCAAAAAAGATTGTACTTTGGCACTTGCTAAAAAAACTTATGAATATAAAGACTATTACAAGGAATTGGATCTTACACTAACATTCTTCCAACCTTGTGTAGTTTTTTTACCAATTTCTTAGCAATGTATACATTGACATTGGAAATATCTGACTGAAGTGGTAAAGCGCTCGAGTTTCCTTTCCATCATGCAATGACTTCAAAAGAGCTGTGTCGCGTACTTTGTTATTTTTCATTTCCGTTCTTACACAAATTCATGCATAGAGATGGTCGTGACTCGAACTTTGATTGGAATTGAATGGAGAACAGAGAAAAATTGGGATGATATTTTTACCTTCTATGTCATTTTCTGAGTTTTTTAAATGTATATTCTATTCTGACTCGAGTGTTATTTCAGCGGAAGCTCGTCAAAAGATGAGCAAACTGTGAATTTGAATTGGTATAGGGAGGAAGGATGACAATACGGCGAGGGAACAAGACATAAGCTGGAATTGAACAGGAATGAGTGAAACTGGAGAAGTAAAATTATTTTGGTGACGCACTGCTGAGACTTTATGTCATGACCCTGCCTTTTTGTGACATGGAAAACGATATGGGAAATTAACAAGATTAAATCAAGTTCAACCTTGATGTGATACTGAAGAAATCTGACTTTGTTTCAATCTTTTAATAATCGAATTCCAATATTTTCATTTTCTCATAGCGAATCTCTACACCAGTCATATTTATTTACGTATATTTCACCCATAAACAATGATATCCATTGTTACAGTTGACAATCTGATAACCGTATTGACTGACCTGCTAATTGATCTTCATGACTTTCAACCAATTCAACGTTTAACTAATGAAATTCATGACTAATATGCTTTTGGTCCTCTTGTCTCTAAAAACCTATTTACTTTGTCACTACTAACTACAGTCCACAGTAGTTTTATTTATTTACGTACATTTCGCCCATAAACATTGCTATCCATTGTTAACAATGTTATAATAATAACCGGACTGGAAATTGTTCCTCATTAACGACTCTCCAAATTCAACGTTTACCAGCTTTGTGTAAGATTTGTGCATTGGTTGCACTACTATGTGTATGCCGACGCTGTACATATCTAGATTGGAGCTCTAAGAAGTATATATATATATACAGTTTGATGAAGTAGAGTTTGAGTTTGAGTATCCTATCAATCGCAATAGGACACTATTGGGTATATGAGGTACGAGACACAAGAGGGACAACGCATACGTTACAGTGATCAGTTAAATTTGAAATTTACACCATTCGATCACATTTTAGAAGTGCTTCATTTTAGTGAATTAAAACGTTTAGTTAACTATTTATTCACAAAGTTAACAGTGATTTTCTTATTAAGTG